>JAEANM010004602.1:0-20584 GCA_017656035.1 Myanophis thanlyinensis
AGCATGGCTGGCTCAGGAATTCTGGGAGTTGAAGTCCATGAGTCATGAAAGAGCCAAGGTTCCCGACCCCTGCTGTAGAGTTTATTGCAGTAATCCAGTTGAGAGGTTATCAAGATAGTTGCTTCACCAGGTGCTCACTGTACCACTCTGAATGGACAGGGATTCAAAGAACAGTGAAGAGGACAGCATCCTAACCACTTCCTTGGAGATCACAGACCAAAACTCACCCTAGATAATATTACAAGGAGGTACCCTAATGACCATAAAGGATTATGCTTATGAAGAGTCAAGGCTTCAGTAAATTTGTGATTTTATAACTGAACACAGTGTCCAAGAGGGGAGATTACCTATAGACCCTTTCCAAAAGGGAGTCACTCTAAATAAGCCCTTGAATAATAGCAAAGTAAGAGAGGAGAAGTAAGCATTCTACTTCCTTATCACTATGATTTAGTCTTGACAATGTATGTTCAGATTCATTTCCCATTTTTCTCCACTGCCATTCCAGCATAATTTCTGTTGCTTCTTTTTCTAAAGAAACCCATAAAGCAAACTCACCAACTAGGATTACCATCAGGAAATAACTGTTGAGTAAGCAAAGCTGACAAATACCTAATGCACTACCTATTGTCAATTGTACATTAGGCCATGGACAGAATTGCCTACTAGAGAGTTGGGAAACTCCCCAAGACTTTTTGGAAGTCATTAGGCATCTAGGGTAAACTATCTACATAGAGTCTATCACCATCTTTTCTAATGTTTAATGTCTATTTGTCTAATGACTGGTGGCTCTCAATTGTAACCAGATCAGGGCCTGATCTGACCATAGCAATGTTCATAAAAATACCCTCCTTCATTTGATTATCAATTGTCTGTTCTGTGACAAAAATAATGCCTAACTTGTGACTACCAACATGAGTCAGGCCAGGTCAAAAACCCAGAGGGAGGTCTTTAATAGATGAAATTGATAGCAGGTTAAAAATAGGAGTGCATGATCTGTTGTGAGATAAACCTGTCTGTCTGTCTGTTTTTTAAAATGAATCTTAGATTTAAGACATAAAATCTCAATATTTCATATAAAATCATCTAATAAATTACTTGCACAGTTAATCTTTAGTAATAATTACTTTAAAGAAAATGACATTTAGCAAGTTCTATCTCATGTGCCAACAAAGATGAATGGGCCTTTGATGTTCATTGTGCCATTACTTTTCTAAAAGGCCATTTGCATTTTTTGGAACAAGTCAACTATATCCCTGTAATTTTCCATTTCCTAGTACTTACTTGTCATAATGAAGCACCTTATGCTCCAGACACATTACAATCTTAGTTACATCATCATTTGACCTTGGTATTCTGTCTTCCATGAATCTATTGCCAAAACCAATTAGTACAGTTATTAATTGTTTTTAGAGCATATTGAGCAGAAATTTAGAATTCAAAGACTCATCTGGGGTGAGTCATTTTTAGAATGTGTAATGTTATTATATCTATCTAGTTATCTCAGGATTGCCTATTCTGATTGGCACAGCAGCTCACTAGAATTTCAAGTACAAGTTTTCTCTATCACCTACTAACTGAGCCTGAAGAAGGCTGATTGAGTCAACTCAGAAAACTATAAATTCATTAGACAATAGAAAATTTATATTGTATGTCTGCCTTACTAGGGAGATTCCAGGAGATTTGAAATTGTATATATGCATTTACAGAAGTGGAAGCACCCACCCGTTCTTGTATATACCTATATACACATGCACATTCACATACATGTTGTTATTGTATGCACACACATACAGTATATGCACTTACTACAAACACACATTACAAGCCAAAAGTGGAGACACTCATTCATTGTTGGAATGGATAATTACATATTGAGCTATACCATATGAATGTTTTCAGTTTGAAAAAGTGATCCAATACTTTAATAACTAATGCTAGCTTTCTTTTTGCATTACTATTGAGCTTTCCATGCAGAAAAATGTTTATTGCTCACAGTTCCTAAATATAATTCTTTATAAGCTGACAGCAAGGCCTATCTATTCCAGCCTAGAATCATTTGTTTTTGTTTTTGTTTTGCGGTTGTATGTTGTTGCCAAAGTGCTTAATGATAAAATCAAGTTCTTTGTTGGGTGCTATTGATCAAGGGATAGAGAGTGATGTTTGTAAGGGTTTATATTAATTCTGGTGACAAACAGGCAATGCTGCAAATCCTCTATGCACTTAGTTTGTCAGATAAGAAGAAACAGCATTGCTGTATCTGAGAATCAATGGTAGGAAATAGATATTTAATCTAATAAAGCAAACATATAATCAACAGTTGTTTTTAGGAATATTACAAAAGACTAGTGTATAATTAGGTTGGTAGGTGTATTGTCTTCAGTAGAATTCAGTACAAATTTATACAGACACACAACTCACACATGGCAATTTCCGGCAGTGTACAACAATGAAAAGTCACACTTAAAAAAAATACCTTACCCCAGAGGTGAAATTCAGTATGTTCTAGCAAGTTCACTAGAATGACATTAAATTTTCTAAGCAGTTCAGAGAACCGGTTGTTAGAAGAAATCTCCTTTTGTTTTTTTCCTACTTTACAGGGTTAATCCTGTAAGGAAGGCAGGAAAAAACATTCTGGTGTTGTTTCTAGCCTAATCTTTATTGCCCTGCTTGCAAAAACTGCCCACCCGGTCATATGACACCCCCCCTGCCCACCAAGCCCCGCCCACAGAACCATTAGCAAAAAAAAAAAAATGAATTCCATCACTGCCTTACCCCCACCCTTTCTCACATGACAAACACAATCAAATAAACCACTTGCTCGGCTCCAAATCAACCTGGAGTTCCCAAGCCCACTGACAATCATATCTTAAAAGACATTTCAGAAAAGTAACAAGATGGAGGCCAATCTTATCGCCAGAGAAATGATTTACCACAGGGAGGGAGCCACTACATGAAGCCCCTTTTTCTTGATCTCATCAAATGCATTTCCTTCATAGATGGGACTTGTAACAACCCTAGCTTCCTATTCTGTTGGGCTGGGTACATGTAACTGGGTAAAGCAGTCCTTCAAATAACTTGGTCCAAGACATGTAGGGCATTATAGGTGATAACCAGCACCTTAAATTTCACCTAGAAACAAATCAGCGACCAACACACACACACACACACACACAGTGTGTGATTGAGTTCATTGTACATCTTTCACCAGTGGTGCTCCAGATATCATTTGATTCACTAGAACTGAATGTTTTCAGGAGCTGGCACCTGCCAGTATCTGTCAAATATTCAGTTTTATTTCTGGATTCTTTTTTGACAAAGTGCATATACTTTTGACATTCATCAAAACAAAATAAAACATGGACCCTAAAGAGAAGGAAATGCTCACAACAGTAATAGAGGGGTAGACATCAATAAAAGTACAGATGTAATCTTATTTGCATTTAGTTTATAAGGCAGACAGAAAAAATCAATGTATTCAAATTACATTGCCGAGTGCAGATATTATTTCATATTTAATTTTGGAAAAAAATATCAGTGCTTACTCTTAGTATCCACATAAATAGATTTTCTTCAGGATGATGTGTTCCCAACCTGATAATTTGCATCTCCCAACATGTACCCATCACCACTGTAACTGAGTCCATCCACCTTGTTGCTGGTTGTCCTCTTTTTCTTCTACCTTTCCCAATTATAGTCTTCACAAGAGAACTGGGATCTTTGAATAATGTGTCCAAAGTATGATAACTTGACTCTGGTCACTTGTGCCTTAACTAGGAACACTGGATTGATTTATTTCATGATCCATTTGTTTCTTTGCTCAGATATCAATGGCATTGTCAGAAGTATTCTTTAACACCAAAGTTCAGAAGTGTATATTATCTTCCTTTCTTGTTTCTTCAGAAAGCATCTTTTGGTTCCATAGAGTGTCACAGGGAAAAAAAATAATTTACATAATTATGGTATTTGTAGGTATATACATTTGCTGGCATCTGAATATCTTTTCCGAAGCACTTCTCTACTAAGTGCTACTCTACAACATATTTTCTGACTGCTGGTTCTTTTACTGTTGAAAGTCAATCTTAGAAGACTTTTCATCACCAAAGACCGAAGATGGTAGCTATGGTATATACTAAAGAGAGGGGAATTCCCAAAATACAGGCTAGAACAAGATGTTCCTCAGGCTGTAAACCATGACAAAGCCCAGACTTTTAACTCATACTATTTTTTTAAAATACACTTCTTCCCAACCATAAGCTGAATCCCTGAACACCTGTATCCCAGAGTGAAAGGAACTATCCTTAAAAAAATGGTAAGTCCTGATTTGATTCTCCTGCTTTTAATCAGCAACTGGTAGTACTTCAGAAGTACAAAGGGAAGAAATGTTAGTTCCATATATCTGTTAGTAGTCAATAATAGGAAAATGGATGGGAAATGTGTTATGTGATATCCTCATTAAAGGAATCACACAATTTTATTATGGTATTTGCCTTGGAACACAAAGTATAGAGTTCCAACATGAGTCAGATAAAACTTCTGGTCCCAGCAGTGACCAACTCAGATGGAATCCTGCAACATAAAGTATGCTTAAAAGCTATCAAGATTTTATGTGCTTTTTTTTTTTTAGTGATAAGAACAATAGCTGTATAAAGAATAAACAGAATAAAAATGTTTTGTTGCTAATTGCTTTATTATGTATCATGCTTTGGGTTAACAGCTTTGAATTCCAAACATTCTTTTGTGAAGATAGAACACAACAAAGAAGTGGATTATGGGCAGAGAGTTGTCAGATTAACCCAAGAGAAAACATTATAGATTTTATAAAATACTGATTGATTTGCAATCCTTTAGTTTCAAGAAGCCTTTTGAAATAATTTCATTTTCAACTTCACTATTTTATTCTACATCTAGCTAATTTATTTCAAGTACTTATATGACTGCCCAAGCATGAGAAAGAAAAAGACAAGTAGAAAAAATATTCTTACTCAGATTCTAACTATACTTGTTCATAATATACTGAAAATTTGGCCTTTCAGCTGATAGGAATTTAATGCCAGTTGAAAATGGCAAAATGTCAGCATGCACTAATATAATCTGGACTGCTTATTTAACCATGATGCTCCATGCTTAGCTGAAATAAAAGCAAGGCAGAGTTCTGGTCACTTCATAAATCGCATTGCATTTTCCTGGGAGAATGGTTTCCAGTCTGAACAAGTACAGAAAAATCCTTGGCATGTCAACTGAGAAGTAAATCTTACTGGGTTCATGTAGACTTATTATCTGTTAGTTGGTATAGAACATCAGCTGTATAAAAACCTAAGAGACATATATTTTCCATAACTATTATGCTTTAAAAGCCTGGACTCTAACATGACTGTGTGATCGACACCCTACCCCTTTTTATGTGCACCATGTGATATACATAAAAAGGGTGTTATAGATTTCCATGGTCGAGGTAGAAGATAGGAAAGGGAATTTGAGTCAAAATCAATATTACTTTCTTTGTTTTTAAAGAGTGAGGGCTAGGGTTATTTTCCTGTGATATAATTTTTACTGACTTTTCAACTGAAAATTAGAAACCATCTTCCCCATTCCATTTTTTTCAGTCCTCCTGCTTAATAGCGCATGGTTGAGCCTTGAAGCTCTTTTGTTCATATTTTTCCTTTCCTTAGGCAAACACAATACCTAACCTGTCTTAAAACCAGATCAGTAGAGAAGAAAAAGTTACATTACAAAGACTTTCAGAGGTAAATGCATGAAGGGCAACAGCTCAGAAGAAAGAAATCTTTCTTAAATGAACTATGTTTCTATTGGTGTGTATTCGAAGTAATTTTAAAATTATATTTATTGTTGAGGAAAAAACAGCCATCCACTTTGATAAAACCCAGAGAAACAAAGAGCAACATAACAATGCATCTACTTTGTGTCTGTTTTTTTAGTTCTCCAAATGATTATGAGTTGAAAAATAAACAACTCATACAGCTCTTTAACTCCCCGAAGCCAGTGACATTAATTTCTATAGGGACAGTTATAGGACTATACTTTTAAGTTAGTATTCATTAAATAGATTATATTCAAAGCTATAAAATAATACAATTCTTTTAACATACTATAAACATGACTTATTTCATTGTTTATCAGTTCTGATTTTTATCATTAGAGATAGTAATGTATTGTGCAGGAACCATGAAATATATGCCCTATGGGCTTCAGCTCCCATGGAAGCCTATTGTATTGATTTTATCCAGGTAAATTTCATCTGTGGGTTTTGGGGTGAATTTGGAGTCTTGGCAATATGTATCTTATCTTCTTGAATATGACGTGTTAAGAATGAATGGGTAACAGAATGGCAGGTAGATGGGGAGAATGGATTTACTTCTTCATTTAAATTTGGCTCATCTTCATGCATTTCAAGCAAAGTATGACTAAAAACACAATTATTCCTAAGTTTGTAAATTGATTTCCCAATCAAAACTGTGCAAATTGTACCAGTTCAGGGAAGGTACAGACAAGAATGCATATTAGAGAAAATAATTTATAAAATTGATTATTCTAGGGAACATTGTTTAGTGTGTGTATTCAGATAAATTGCAATACAAAAATGTAACGGAGCAATGCACATAGGAGCACCTATGAATTATCATACAGGAAACTTTCAAAGATACAGAAACAAAACAAATGAGTTTTAAGACTGGAAAAATGCAAATGCAAATGAAGAAAAGCTGATGGTGATTTGTCTCTTCCAAATAAGAAGTGTAAAAAGTGAAATATCCATTGTGATATTCTGCTGTTTCTATTGCAATTTCAATTTTTTAAGGTTAATTACATTTATAATATTTGCAATGATGGCATCTCCTTGTTAATGTTCCCTGGAGAGATATAATCATAAGCTGCTTCTTATTCAGTATACCAGCTCATGTATTTGTTAGAGCAACTGAATTTTATTTACAAGCATAAAACTATATGCCGATGGAAAATATTTAGAAGGAGCTGTATAGAAATCGTGAAGTTGCATTTGACCTTGTATGTCTGCCCACAACTTAATATCAGCAATATCTCATCTAAAATTGCATTAGATTTCTCACAGAAGATTTACTCTTTATGAAACCCTGCTCATATTTCTTCAGATATTTTATTATCTCATCCTTCAGACACATGCTGGAGAACCTGCATAGCAAAGGTTATGATCATAATTTCCTGTCTTTCCTCACAGGTCTTTTTTCTGTTCTGAGATTGTGGTTATCTGTAGTCTCTTGGTAATTCTGTTCTTTCATATATATTCTCAGCCATTTCTTGCTATCTCTCTGGAGTACCAAAGTGCAATCACCTTAGTCTTAGGCACCTAGTACAATAAATATATCCGATTTTAGATTTCAACATGTTTTTCTCAAGAGAGTTCCAGTCAGTTATGGCTTTTTCTTTGCTTTCTTTTGTTTTCTCATAAGACCTTAAGACTTACTGGGCAACAAACTCCTGTCAGTTAATTTCAAGGTGTTCTTAATCACAAGATACTACTTTTTCATCTTCAAATATTTTTTTAAATGCCCTGGTTGGAACTCAGAAGGTTTTGCTTTGGTAAGTGTCGGATAGGTCTAAGTGTGTTTGGGTCTTTTCCTATGTAGGATTGTGGGTATCTTTGCATTGTTTCAGCAAGGTCCCACTTGCCATCCTCAGGCTGGTGCTTTCTGCTTCGTGCCAGTGCGAGCAGTGTGTGACCAGAGCTGCTGTCTCTCTATAAATACTGGTGGGAGAGCATGGTGTGCTGGGCTGCTTGGCTGCGCTGCTGCCCCTTGATTGGTTGATGGAGTTAATATTGGTATAATGGGCTGTGTGATGGCCTTATGAGTTTTGTTGTGATGATATTCTGGATCTTGTGTTGTGATCTCCTGGGTTGTTTGTTTTGTAGTGATCTTTTTTCCATTAACTTCCCATGTTTTAATAAAATTCAAATTCAAATTCAAATTTTATTTGTCACATGCACAATCATACATGGTAAAATATGCAGTGAAATGCTTACGCAGCCATTCACGACCACAGGTAAGTTAGGGCGGAATGGGAGGGTAGGAAATAGGTTGGGAATAAGTTGAGGAAAGGAGGTAGTTGGTAAGAAAGGAGGTAATTGGGTAGGTGGTAAAAGGTAGCTTGGGTAATGGGTTGTGTGATGCCCTTGTGAGATTTATTGCTGTGGTATCCTTGGTCTTGTGCTGTGATTTCCTGGGTCGTTTGCTGTGTTGCAGATTCTTGAGTTCTTGTGGTGTGATTTCCTGAGTTTTCTGATGTGATGTCCTGAGCGGATGGCTATGATGTAGCATTCTGGGTTTTGGTTTGGCTTCGAGTTTGAGGTCTGGGTCTGTGTTCTTGCCATGTGTCAGCTTGTTTGGTTTTGGGATGGGGGGGGCGGTTGCAACAGCTGGTGAAGCAGCCGTGGTCTGGTTTATATAGTTTTGTGTGTGTGTGTGTGTGTAATTTTGTTGATATACATCTGCAATTGATGATTATTGCTCATCCAGTAATTTCATAACAAATTTACTTTCTGTAATAAAGTCATGATACCTCTTTTCTATTTTGTGTTTAAAGGCTTCTCTTTTCCACCATTGAGAGGGTGCTTGAGAATTTCTTCTGGTGGCATTTTTAGCTTGTCTTCTATGAAGTAGTGCTATTGCTTCTATTGTAAGATAGACATATCTTCCACCACCCTAAATCTTAGCTTAACCTACTGATGGATCTGATAAAAGTCCAATGTTATATCAGGATGACCAAAGAACCAGTGAGTAGAACAGTTCCTTGGAATCTATCCTGATAATGAGAGGATGGAAGATTCCCCGCATGTACTTCATATGGCTGCTGCCCTGAAGGAGACTGGAGGATAGCAGTTTTCTATGAGTTTGACACCATGAGACAACAGAATTAGCCATCTTGCTCATAACCATGATAACTTTCAAGTTTACAAACTTCATATTTTAATCACTTTCAGAAATTGCTCATTATCTACTTTTAAGATACTTCAGATCTTCAGAATGATAAATTAGAAAAGTCTGCCTTAAAGTCTGAAAGAAACAAAACTTTAATTATAAGATTAAGAATTTAAAGAATCTGAAATAAACAGCAGAAAGCTAAATTATTTTGATCATAGAAAGTTATAAATGGACTAAGAGTCCAGAATGTTGAAACTTACAATTAGATTTTGAGATTAATTATAAAGTATGAATAGCTTCTCATAGGAAATAGATCCTATTTTGGTTCTTACAAGATTCAATGTAAAGAAATGTTTTCATAATTTCAAAAACTGCACATTATAGGGGAATAAAAATTTTACATAGGAAAATATATACAGGCCTGTGAGATGATTATGACAAGATACTGAAGGTATTTGGTCCATGGGTGATAGAAGAAAGAAAGAGAACAAGCTGGAATATAGTTAGCTTTTTATTTGAAACAAAGTGTCCCTCTTGCTAAAAGCAGAACACGGTCTGCCTGAACTGTGGGCTGCAAGCCTTTTATATCTCTCGGCTGTCAGCCTATGGCTAATCAAAACAGAGTCTTTTCCCATGCAAGGTGCCTGCAGCTGCAGACTAGGTAGATGACTTCATTTGCTCCTGCACAGACACAACATGCCTCTAAGCCTGGCTGGCACCAACTATCCACCTGATTTAGGCAATACATGTTTTCTAGATAAGTGGGACGTTGACATGTTCTGTCAGATCTGTGCATGCCTCACATCATTGTCATGGAGTTTTCATTGGAAGTGGATGTGTTTGGATTTAATTATTCCTGTCCTGGGCTTCTGGGTGTTTCCTGGCCTTCTGTGCTACACTTCTGGACCATGGAGGATGCTGGCTACTGGTAAGATGCTGGTTGTTCTTTTATTTGCTTCAGGGTGTGGGTGTGTGGATATTTGAGGTTGCAGTTGGCTAATTTGTTGTTGTTCCACTGGGTGTTGGGTTGTTTTCTGGGAGGCCCCTCCCAATGGGGGTGGCACCAACTCCCTTTGTCTTTCAGTTTGGGCATTGTCTCAGTTTCTTAACTGGTCAATGTGCCACCTCCATATTTACCCATCCTCTATTTGCACTATGCATGATCGGGGGCCTGTTGAGCTTATGATCAATCTGGGGACCCCTAGGGGCTGTCCCCCATAGTTCTGGGCATATACTTAATCCCCTTCTTTTATTGTCCTCATCCCTTGGCTTCCTTTCTTGTCCTGTGTTTTTACTTCATAGTCAGAGTGGAGGTGGTCTAAGGTGATTCTCAACTTTTGTCCCATTAAGAATTGGGCTGTGGTTTGTGCTTGGGTTCGGGGTGCTGTGCTGGATGAGGAGATATTGGCTTATTTTCTCTTGCCAGTCCCCTGGCCTCATTCTCCCCAGGGTTTCCTTAGTGGTTCTGACAATCCGTTTTGCCTTGCCATTTCCTGCCAGGTGAAAGGGCGCAGTCAGGGTGTGTCTGATTCCATGTTGGGCTAGGTATGTCTCAAAATGGGTTGATGTAAATTGCGGCCCATTGTCTGACACTAGAACGTCTGGCAGCCCATGTGTTCTGAAGAGCTTGTTCAAGATGCTAATGACTGCTTCCATGGTGGTAGATGACATTTTCTGGATCTCAACCCATTTTGAGTATGCATTTACCATGATTAGGAGCAATTGCTTTTGGAATGGGCCCACAAAGTCTATGTGAATGCAGGACCATGGCTTCTTTGGATCCTCCTATTTGGTTGCTGGTGCACCGGTAGGGCTGGTCTCGACTTTTGACATGCTTTGCAAGTTCTTATTCACCATTCAATGTCTGTATCTATGTCTGGCCACCAGACATAGCTGTGGGCTAGTGCTTTCATGCACACTATGCCAGGGTGGCCTTCGTGAAATATTGCTATGATCTGTTCTTATAATGTTTGTGGGACTATTACCCAGCTTTCCCATAGGAGGCAGTCCTGCAGAACTGACAGTTTGTGCTGATGGCTTTTACATTTTTTAAAGTGCCCAGTTGGTTTGATGGCCAGCCTCTCCACACCCATTGACGGATGGTCACTAGGGTTTTATCTTTTCTTGTTTCCTTGCAATGTCTGTGTTTGGGGAAGGTCCTCTATCATTAGTATTTGGGAGGCTGGTGCAGGGTCTTCTATTCTTTTGTAGATGGAACATCTGCTTAGGTGTCTGTGTGTGCGATTTCCCCTCCCGTCTTGTGTTTCAGTGTGTATGTGTAAGCCACTAGGAATTTAGTCTACCTTGACATCCTTGGTGACAAAACTTGTGGTGTTTGCCTGTCCCCTGCTATCAGTCCCAGTAATGGTTTGTGATCTGTCACCACTTCAAAGTGTCTCCCACAGAAATTTCATGAAATTTCTTGATGTCAGATGCTAGACCTTCTTTGTCTACCTGACTATAGTTTCTCTTTGCTGATGACAGTGTGCATGAAAAGAAAGTAGGTACTTCTCTGTTGTTTGGTAGGTGGTGGCTTAGGAACCCCCCCTCCTCAACTCCAAATGGTGATGCATTACAGGTGAAGTTGAGTGGGAGGTTTTTGTTGTATTGTACTAATAGGCTGTCTGAGGAGATGAGTGTTTTGACTTGTTGAAATGCAGCTTCTTCTCTCCAGGTCCAGGTGGCTTTCTTGTCTTATAGTCAAATGGAGGGGTTTGGCTATTGTCATCTTCTTTTGTAGGAACATATTGTAGAAATTTGGTAAGCCAAGGAATGCTTGCAGTTCTGTTTTCTTGGTGGTTGTTAGTGCATTCCTGATGGCTTTTATCTTTTCATGAGTGGGGTACAGTCCTTGTGCGTTTATCAGGTAGCTAAGGAATTCTACTTCAGGGATGGCTGCAATATATTTTTCTTTTTTGACATTTAATTCAGTTTCCTGGAATTGCTGTAAAGTGGAACGCAGTCTTCCTGAGTTGCAGGCTGTCAGCCTTTTGTATCTCTCAGCTGTCAGCCTGCGGCCAATCAAAACTTTTCCCATGCTGGGTATCTGCAGGCGCAGACTAGGTAGATGACTTTGTCCACACCTGTGCAGACACAACAGAAGGAATCTTTTGAAGAACTGAATAAGAAAACAGTAGCCAGAATTGAAAGTAGCCTGAAATTTAAACTTTAAATATTTCTTAGGTTTTCACCATAGCAGACAAATGTACTTCTCAATCATAAAGTTAAATATGTGTCTCTTAATCAGGCTCATTGATACTTTGTCCATCAAATGCTTTGTCCCTCTATTTATAGCACATAGGAAAATATTGTATGTTGAGATTTAATATATCTCTTTTCTGGCTCTCCTGTTATGCTCTGTTCCTGAACTCTTAGTGACATTTTATTAAGTTCATGTATTCAGTCAAGTTTGTATGCACTACTTGTTTCTTCAACTCTGAAGCCTGTGATTAGTGAAGTCTTGCCAATTTCTATGGTAACAGCACAGCAGTTTATTTTCCCTACCAAGGTGATGAAATCAATGTTGCGGTAGTTCTTATAATGAGATTTATTTATTTGATTTATATTTCATGGTATCCCATGAGCTCAGAGTGATTTAGCTGCTGTGTTAGGAACTTGCAATTCAAAGCAACAAAATAAATGGAAAAATAAAAGATGAAATGCAAATGACAGAATGGTAAACAAAATCAGCTTTGAAACCTCAAACTCCATATCACAGGATAAATAGCCAGGCTAAAATACCATCTAAAGGGCAGTGGCTTGTATTGGTAGCTAAATGCCCACTTGGGAAAGAAATGTCATAAATTAAGTGTCAGGAATGTTGCTTTCTGTGAATGATTTCCAGGATGTAAATGGTTCATCACTAGATGCTATCCATTACTTGAATTCTATCTGTAGACTTCAGTTATCTGACATGGATGAAAATTATTTCTTGCTTTCTAATTGCAGAATAGCTGTGGCATGGGTTGTGCTATTATGTGCCCTGATAAATATGGATTGGGATTCCTTGGTGGAGACAATTTGTAAAGGCTAAAACTGGCTGAACAATTTGGATGAAAAGAATGTGATCTGTGGACCCATCCAAACCTGGGCAAGTACTTTAGCAGAGTAGATGGACTGGAACACATTAGAAACACCTGCTATCTGATTACTTCAATAAAACCACAAAAGGTCTATTTACATCTTGCTTTGCTAAAAATAAAAAGTAAAAATAATGAGGGTACTGAATGTATTGATGCATAATATCCAAAGACAATTCATGCAGCATTCTCTGAAAAGTTAATTGCTTGGAATTTATATAGTTCTGCTCAGATGATATGTAATGACATGATTGTCTTTTAGTATATAGAGAAAACACTCAGGCAGTTTTGACAGAAAATATCAATATTTGTCATCTTGATCTTTTGGAATAATGCAATCATTGCAAACAATAAAGGCCACACGTACAACCTTTTGAGTTATTGTAGAAGATGTGGAAATATTGCAACATCTTTTTCTTTTGTTTTAAAGAATCAAATACAGTTCTCCTTAATTGATGTTTGTATTACTAACTCATGTGCAAGGCATGTGCACATTTTCTTTCACTTGTAATCTTACAGGGCAACTGCTGGGCTACTCTCCAAATCCTGTATTAGTTTGGAGAATGAATTTCTTCTAGCCAATATTCATCAGTGAATAAGCTGGTTCCAGATGGTTAAGTGGGACAAGGAATATCCTAAAAGAGTTACAAAAGCACTCCTCTTATTTCTAAAAGGAAATGAAATATATTTTAAGTTTGGATCCCCAACAAGACTATGAAGTAAAACGGAGCTAACAGTTCACCTAAGACATTTTTAGTGAAGTTTTAATAAAAAAAGATATGTTCTTTTGTTTTTGCAGGTTGGTGTTTACTTTGTCACCATGTCTGAGGAAAAAATGTGAAAGGTAAAAGAGGAAAGAAATTTAGAGCAGAATGGACATGGAATAAATCTAGGATTTGTGCTCCCAACACTATCTATTGTTTCTCACTAAGGAAAAAAATATAATAGAAGTTCCTGTCATTATACAAAGTTATTTACAAAAAATGTGTGCATTTTTTCTTTGAAATACTTGCACTTGAATGGATTTCCCCCCTTAATACATGTTTAGAGATGCAATTTTATTTCTTTGGCCAATGTAAGTCATGCCTTTCTTGTACTGTTGATTAATTTATTTTCTGTATTAACTTTGTTCTTCCACAGGTTTCCCTGCATTAATATCTTCTTCGAAGTATATAATGTAGTAGATGCAGGTTTAACAGACAGTTGCTGAGATAGAAGCTAGGTAACTATCCAATGTTTTGTTTGTGTGTGTATGTGTATGTGGTTTTAGTTAGTAATAGGAAGAGGCAATGCTATATTATCCCACCATTGTGCTTCTTTAGCTAATTTATGTCAGTTCAGCACACCTTTCCTAGTGGTGTTTTTGTTTCATTCTTTGTTTGTTTGTAAAAGGTATATCTAGAGACCATCCTTCTCCCATTCTGATTCCCCTGGCACAGATTTGCAAAAATATAAGCAAGGTTGCAGTAACAAATTTTTGGAGGATTGCATTCATCTAAATATAGTTGTCCCAGTGGTGGAATTCAAATTTTTTTACTACTGGTTCTGTGGGCATGGATTGGTGGGCGTGGCTGGGGGGCATGAGACTGGGTGGGCAATTTCTGTAAGCAGGGCAATAAAGATTAGGCTAGAAACAACACCTGAATGTTTTTTTCCTACCTTCTTTACAGGATCAACTCTGTAAAGTGGAAAAAAACAAAAGGAGATTTCTTCTAACAACCGGTTCTCTGAACTGCTTAGAAAATTTACTACCGGTTCTAGCGAACATGCTAGAACCTGCTGAATTTCACCTCTGAGTTGTCCTCTTTGTATAGTTTTAACAGAATAACAGAATTGGAAGAAACCTTGAAGGTTTTCTAGTCTAACTCCCTGCTCAAGCAGGAAATCCATACCATTTCAGACAAATAGCTGTCAATCCCTTCTTAAAAACCTCCAGTGATGGAGGACCCAATTTCTGAAGGCAACCCATTCCACTGGTTAATTGTTCTCACTGTCATAAAATTTCTTCTTCGTTCTAGATTGCTTGTCTCCTTGATTGATTTCCATCCATTGCTTCTTGTCTTGCCTTCTGGTGCTTTGGAAAATAGCTTGACCTCCTCTTCTTTGTGGCAGCCCCTGAGATATTGGAACACTGCTATCATGTGACCCCTAGTCCTTATTTTCATTAAAGTAGACATACCCAATTCCTGCTACTGTTCTTCATATGTTTTAGCTCCAGATTTTAGTTTTGCTCGAGCAACAAGTAGAACTTAAAAGGTGCAGGAGAAACAACAGGTGGCAACAGAACCCATTTTATACTTCATTATATCTATTGGTCTAAGCTAGCTTCTCTAAGGTCTAGTTGGTGAGTTTGGGGAAAGTGTGTCATTACAGAAAAGGGTTTCTAAAATGCAGTTCGGTATGTTTGATTGATTTCCCGCCACCAGCAATATGCATTTCAGCATGGCAAAAAATAAATAAATAAATAAATCCATGTCTAGGGCTTGGAAAGAATTACCAAGGGCAACAATTAACTAATCATGGGAGGATGACAAGTAGTGCCAATATGAATAATGGCAACTGGCATTTTAGATGTTTTCTGAAGAAATACTGAGATCTAACAATGGATCAGACTTGTAGATATTCCTAGCAATAAGGAACTCTAAAAAAGGAAGGCTCCTGCTGGAAACTAATATTCTTAGGGAGTTTGGGACACAGAGTCATTATTCCATATATTCTTGCTTTTAGACAATGTGGTAATAGTTCTGTATTCTCAAAAAAGTTTTTAGTGATTAGACATTTTTAAAAAATGCTAGTTTACTTTGGATTAGGTATCTTTTGATGTTTTGTCATTCGGTCTGGTTTTTAATGTTTGTAAGACTGAGTGATTCTTCAAAAACAATGGAATAAGTAAAGCAATAGGAGGAAAATGTCCGCAATATATAATAAAAAATATGTTTTTCCTAAGCCTCCAGCAGGATTTTTTTTTTTTTTTGCTATGGAGCCATAGAGCTTCTGAGAAATGAATAACTCTGCTGCAATCATTTCCTCTGTCCCAAAAGAAAATCAGGTGAGTTATAATCAAGGAGGTATATTCCATCAGAAATTAAAACAGCTGGCAGAATCTCAGAGGGATGCCAGTGCAAACTCATATATTTTAAGGTGAGAGGCAATGCCTGTGGCTCCTTTCTCTGAGGCCTAGTTGACGAGACAGATAGTTAATTTGCAAGATTTCAGGAAATATCACAAAATTGGAACTGTTACCTTCCATAAATAAAACAAGAATAAAATTAGACTGTTATGCATGATGCAACCTAAAAGGAGATTTACTGTTTTAACAATCACAGTACACTACTGTTGCATGTTCAGTTTGTAATCAACTGTAGGTTAAAGGTTTTGGGTTTTTTTTAAAAAAATATTTTTATTTAATAAATGTATAGGCTGTCCATCTCACACATGTGACTCTGGGTAGTTAAGTACCAGAATAAAAGTAATAAAATAACCAAAATCAAAGACAACAGAAGTAACATAAAGGTAGCAGCTGGGAACACTTAAACACCCAAATTAATCACACTATCAGGGCCACTGAATGAGAAAAAACTCAGGTTTTAGTGCCTTGCAAAGGATCAGTAGAGTTGGTGTAATTTTGATTTCTGGGTAGGTGAAGTTCCAGATGGTAGGCACCATGATAGAAAGGTGTTTCCCTTAAATGTCAACAGTGCACAATGTGCACTTCCTTACAAATTGTACCTGGAACATTCCTCTCCTATCAGATCTAATAAAATGAGAAAGATGTTTCTATAAATAAAGTTTGTTCTTTGTTTATATGCAATAGCTTGCCCTGTCAGTGTTGGTAGATTGATCCTTGGTAGCTCTTTGACTAGGCTGTTGTTGTTCATTGCTTGATCATTTCAACTAAGAAACTGTGAGCACCTTAGATCAAGCTAATGTCAATAACCCTATGGAATTCCTGAAAGTTTGACTCTCCGACAAATCAACCATCAACAGACACACAGAGATAAACAACATTTACACTCCATTCAGAGGAGATAATAAAAAGGCTAAAAAGTGATCTCCTTGCTAGCAATCAACACCCAGGTAAACAGGGATTAACACTAGGATTATGTCAGATAAGTAATCATGTAGTATATTAACAAAGCACAAAGCCCATTTCCTTCTAGCATTGAAGATGTTACCTAGTCTAGTAATGAAACATCTGCAAGAAAACAACTAAGTTTAGAGAGCACCAGGACTCCCTAGTATAAGTGATTGTAAGCAGTGCCTCCTAGCCCAGGAAAGGGAACAACATGAAGCTATGGAAAAAATTTCCTAGCCATAGCTGTCACTTTCCCACTGAGTAGGAGCCACAAGTCCAGGAGTACCCCCAAATTGTGCATATGCTCTATCTAAGGCAGAACAAGAAATGCAAGGTCCCCAAACCAAGGGAACCCTAAACTCAAAACCACTCAGTCTTACCAGAGTTGATCTAAAAGTTGCTATTCTCCATCCAGGCATCCACAACCTCCTGACACTAAAACAGAAATTCCATAGTATCATTCAGATGGCTGAGGGTGAAGATACATACATGGATATCATCTCTATACTAATAATGCCTGTTTAATGTTGTTAAACAGGAGAGGAAAGTCACCAAGCCCTGCAGCACCCCACATAGCAGAGGACACAGATTGCTCCTCTCCTCTCCTCTGAACTCTGACTGGGCCCAATCCTGGAGGGGGTGAACCAACACAACATGGTTCCTTTTTACATACACTCTTCCAAACTGGCTATCTCTATCTTATGCCTATAACTTTTTTTTTAATTTAAATTTGGAACTTTGTTCTTGCTGTACTAAACTTCATTCTTTTTAAATTTTCTAATCAGTCAAAATCATACATGTTGTTTCTGCTTTCTAGACTTTTAGACTTTTTGTCTAGTAACATAAGAAAAGTCTCTTCCTTCAAGTTATTTACATTAGCATTGAAGAGAACCAGATACAGGACTGGACCATATGATAGTTAACTTAATATCTCATCTTTTTGTTTGTTTGTTTGCTTGCTTGATGGGGAACTTGCCAAACACAGTTTTGGAGCTATTGTTAGCCATTTCAACCTTATCATCTAATTTTTTTAAGCGCTGTTATGACTCAATAAATGAGTCTGCTCATTTTTTTCTGCTGAAGACTGGACTATTAACAGATGAATCCAACAACTCTTTGTATCAGATAGCTTTCAATACTGATAGCTCTTTGACTAATTGCAAATGCCATTTGCAAATGCCATCATGATGCATGTCCTAATGAATAATGCGCTAAATATGATGCTAATCTTGAGGCTTTATATCAGGGGTGTCAAACTTGCAGCCCACAGCCCAGATGTGTCATGCACTGGCCATGTTCATGCCCAGTTTAGCAAAGGGGGAAAATGTTGTGATATGTCATATGATGTCGCTGTGGCAACATGAGTTTGATATCTTTACTTTATATCACGCCAGTGGCAACTTCATGAGAGAATTGTCTTGATTTTCGTTTTTGTTTGTTTTGTTTTTGGGTAGATATAAAATACTGTATAACAGAGATTTAAGTCAAGTGGGGAAAGTAGCAACCAAAGGCTAAGTCAGTGATATTTGATTTTGATCCAGAGATGAACAAAAGCTAATGCAAGCTGGGATCAAAATGATGATATCCCATTTCAATGAAGAATGGGAAAAAGAGGAAGCATAGTTTGACAGTTTGTGTTATCATTTGAATATCTCTGTTATGCTGTATTTTCATATAATTTGCACACAAACTGATAGATTTTTTTAAAGGAAAGATTTGATTCCACAAAACCAGTAGGATATTAACTGCTCTAGACAAATCCTTTAATATTTTCAATGCTGCAAAGGAAGGTTAACATATTGTCTTTCAAGGCACATGGTGTAGTCACATCACTCAGCTGTATTTATTTGACTTCTGCTGGACTAAGTACTTGCAAACCATGCATTTATTTTCCTTGAGAATTACAATTTGAAAAATGAAGACACCCATCTGACTAAAGTCTTGTTCCTGAAGTTCATTTTAAGGGCATGGACCAAACAAACTTTCCCTTCCCCAGGCATACTTTTCCATGCCTTTTCTATTCTGAATCTCACAATAGAGGAAGGCAAGTTCTAAAAGAGAGAAGAACCTAACCTAAAATCTGTACGTAATTAATGGGATTGAAGTAATGGGATTGATGTTGAGGGAAGCACAAATCATCTGACCCCAACCCAGCACTTTAAATTTAGTCTCTGACTAAATTGACTTTGACTTTCCAACATTTGAAAATTATTGGAGGGAAATATCAAGGGAAAGTGAGGGGAAAAATACACTTTCTCCTCATATTTTTGGAGAAGAACTTTTATGCCTCTTTGTATACTGTATATAAATTAGCTTAAGTCTTCGTGAAAATGATTCCCTTGTTCTTTTTGAAAAATTTAAATCCACTGTGCCAACCATTTACAATGCAAACAGGAGGGGTTTTGCTTTTCCTAATCTTAAAGAAACTGTTCTAAAATATTTTAGATAATTCACCAGAGTTTTCAGTATTTTAACTCTAGAAATTTAGTCCTTATTAGTATTCCAGAGTCCTTATTAGCTTCGGCTTATCGAGGATGCTAACTTGATGGCTCAACACTGTTAAGGATAGTCCCCTGTTAGGAGAACAAGTGCAAAGCAAAATGTGAGAGTGGTGTGGTAGAATACACAAACCAGAATACAGAGACACTGAGTAGAAAAATAGGTTTTTACTTCCGTGGAAATAGAGGTATGCAAAGTCCATCAATCAATCTGAATTCATATACAGTAAAGTCAGTCAGTCATCAAACAGTTCAGTTCAGGGATAATCCAATAATCTCAGTCCAGTAACAAATACACAGTTTGCAAACAGTAGCAAACACTCACAGAAAATCCTTGCTGGTTAAGGGACTTCTAACTCCTCAGCACAACAATAGAAACCAGCATCTACCAGTGATTCTGGCTCCATCTTATGGCCACTTGAGGAAGCAGCAGCCAATCATACTTTCTTCATTTCTTAAAGTTACAGTACTTAAAGTAACAATCCTGGTTTATATATTGTCAACCCATCTGTTAGTTTTATATTCCTAACAAACACAAAATCATTCAGACTGACTTTTCTCAGGCTAATAATAGAAAACTGAACACTGTTTTCAAAATAAAAAGAAAACCATAGTCTAAATTTTCAATAATTTACAGCCTTTGAATAATGCTTTAAATTTACTACTTACATTGGTTTTCTATTTTTGGATAGTGATAGGACTGCTTCTGAATTTGCTAAGTTTTATTTTTCTGCATTGGAGTTCAAGTGAATGGTGAGCTAAGTCATTGTCTGATGCTTCTGGCTGTCTAGGAATTTATCCTAGAAAATCCTTTATCTGCCTTTATTTCTATCCTTTACATTGTGCATTGGTTCCAAAACTTCACTTGCTATTATTGTGATTGCAATGTGTTAAATACATATCACTTGAATATAAGATTATTAACTAAATTTATTATAAATATTTCAAATCCAAATCCAAATTTTATTGGTCACATACACAATCATACATGGGTACGATATGCAGTGAAATGCTTACGCA
>JAEANM010004603.1:0-17571 GCA_017656035.1 Myanophis thanlyinensis
CTCCCAGAATTCCTGAGCCAGGCTCAGGAATTCTGGGAGTTGAAGTCCACGAGTCATGAAGGAGCCATAATTGCCTACCCCTGTTCTAGTCAAACCCCCTGCTCAAGCAGGAAACTCTCTACCATTTCAGAGAAGTGACTGTCCAGTCTCTTCTTAAAAGCTTGCAGTGATGAAGCACCTCCAACTTCTGATGGCAAGCTGTTCCATTGATTAATTCACTGTTAGGAAGTTTCTCCTTAATTCCAGGTTGCTTCTTTCCTTGAATAGTTTCCATCCATTGTTTTTTGTCCTTCCATCTGGTACTTTGGAAAATAAATTGACCCCTCCCCTTGGTGGCAGCCTCTCAAATACTGGAATACTGCTATCATGTCCCCCCAGTCCTTTTTTTTTCTTCTAGACTAGCCAAATCCTGCAACTATTCTTCATGTAATTCAAAGGAACTACATTGCTTGTTTTTTTTCATTGAGATATTTGCATCTTTGAAACTGTTCCTTTTTTATATGTGCAAAATACACATGTTAGTTGTAAATGAAATGGTCCACTATAGATAAATCCGCCTGAATAGTGTAGGACCATTTTTTGCTTTAAAAGTTGCTTTAAAAAGAATATTGTATTTGCTGTTAAATAGGCAAGAAAAGTGATCAGAGTGTGCATTTTGGAAAATATAGCCTTTATTGAATCTTACTGTTCCAGGATGTATTCAGTGAACAAGGTATCTTACAATCTTTTACAACAAATCTTAATTATTATCTAGAGAAAATATTGTTGCCTTAACAAAAAGATACACCAAAATAAAGAGAGGGACACAGTGCCCATCTTTTAAAAATGGAAGTGGACAAAAGAACAGCACTGATTTCAGTGGGAATTATTTACTAGCAACAAGCCAAATTTCCCAAGCATAATTTCCCAAGAAGTGAATTGCACATGGCACTGATGATGTAGGACATGCTCTAGTACTGCCAGGCTTCCTAGAGTCAGTCAGTCTGTCTCAGCTGCAATCATAATAGGCAGAGATTGTGAACACAGATGGTTCTGCACACTGAAATGTCATGAATCTAGCAAAGCCTTAGGACTGCAAGCATTTCTGTTTTGCTGGAAACTAGAGAGAAATATATTCTTAAACATTTGTATTTGTTATATGAAAATAGAACCAATCTAAAGATGTTTTTTATGAAATACTGATGCAAACTTAATTTGATATTAACCTTAATTTAGTTTAGTTTAGATGTCACCCAAACTGAAGCTCTCTAAATGTAGTTAACTCACTTCAAAGGATTCTACCATCCCATGATAAATTCTTTAAAATGGCATTAAAATGCTACAGCTAACAACACAAAGACTTCTTACTTCAGCAATTTGAAGTGAGCATTAATCATGAGCAACTGAATTATTCAGAACACAATAAATCTATTTTGAACTTTGAAGACCTGCTAAGTGTTATGTTATTCACATGATAGCTACTCTGTCCATTTGACAGTCTAAGTGAAATGGACTCAAACCATTGCCATGTGAACAGATTCCATGTGATCAGATCTTGGTCACATTAGACCATTAACTCCTCAAGAACAATATACAAGCTGACAGCAGACTACTTCTTTATGTATAAAAAACAGGTAACGGTCTATTTTCAGAAATGTACCTTCTCAAATATTATACTTTGGATTACTTCAAGTTTTCTTAATTGTTCCATTTAAATCACTATCTTATTTTTTATCTGTTACACTCTTTTTTTTTTTTTGCTCAGGCATTGTATAAATGTGAATTTGCTCATGTTATTTTATCAATGTCCCCAAAATGTCCAGCACCTTTATAAATTAAATCAGATGCACTTCCAAGAAATCAGAGTTAGGATCAGTTTCGGCATAAAGAATTGAGAAGGATCAGGAAATCTCATTCAATTATAAATTCTATTGAATGTATTCCAAGAAACTTAATTCTTCTAATAAAGAATCCAAAAGAAGCAAAGAGGCAAAGGTGCATATTAAATTCATTGTGATGCTGGCTGGGGAATTTTGGGAGTTGAATTCCCCAGATCTTAAAGTCACCAGGATTGGACATGTCTGACGTCAGGAATTTTATCAAGAGATACTGACAAGTAAGCAAAAGAACAAGCTTCTGAAAGAGACCTGTGTGAAATTGGCATTACAACCTCTTACCTTTAGATAAAATTCCTCTGACACATTCCAGAAGGAAAAGGTTTTTTTTAATCTGCCCCCAATTCTGAATGCCATCAACTCCCCAAAGAAGACATCAGAACATTTGGCATTCCAGTTCCTTGTTCCATCAGTCACGCTCTGAACAAACAAAAGCTTCAAACAATTCTTGCCTCATATCCATGAGTAATTAAATATGAAAGTCAGATATTCTGCTCAAACCCTGCTGGATTCCTGTAGCATCTTTGCCAATGTGTTCCTAAAGGGAGAGTGCTGGATGAAAAAAAAATCCACCACAGTCCACTTCCATTATTCTAACTAAGCCAGAATTATAATTGTAAAATTCAACAAACTGGAAGAAGGCCACACTTGCTACTCATTTCTATCCACGCTATCAGAGATAACCTTGTAAGAACATATTTAGCATCACACACACACACACACACACACACTTGTTCTGTTGCCTTCTTTCTCCCTCAAATCTCCCAGAATTAACAAACAGATTAAACTGCCAAACTGGTTTTATCAAGTACTTTTGAGTACTTTAAGTACTTTTATAGTCAAATGCTTTCATTTTCCTTAAGAATCCAAGACTAGAACAGATATTCTGACTGATACGTATGTATATAGTAATTTATAAAGGAAACCTATTTTGCTTTTCTTCCCCAAATTTTGTCTTCACATTTGATTCAGTTTTTTTCTAACTATCTATACAATGTCACTTTCTTATGCTTCTAGCAGCAATAACCATAAGAAAAATACAGGTAGTCCTTGACTTATGACCACAATTTTGGAGCCTAAAATTTCTGTTTCTAAGTTTAGATATTTGTTAACTGAGCTTTGCCCCATTTTACAACTTTTCTTGCCACAGTTGTTAAGCGAGTCACTGAAGTTGCTAAGTTAGTCACATGGTTATTAAGTGAATCTGGCTTCCCTACTGAATTTGCTTGTTAGAAGATCTCAAAAGGTATCACATGACCCCAGGACACTGTAATCGTCCTAAATATGAGTCACTTGCCAAGCATCTGAATGTTGATCATGTGACCATGCAAATCCTGCAATGGTCGTATGTGTGAAAAATGGTCATAAGTCACTTTTTTCAGTGCCGTTTTCAGTGCCATTGTAATTACGAAGTGAACTGTAAATGTTGTAAGTCAAGAACTACCTGTATTCATTGATTCATTCTGGCTCTCTAGTCTTTTCTTCAAACATAGAAATCTGGTTTCTATTTTATACGCAAACAATATGCTGACATCTACAGCTCTATATTTAATAAATCAGGCAAAGGATCTCTTATATCCCTCTACTTAGATACCATCAATCTGAAAATATTAATCAACTGAGCTAAGAAATCTACACCAAAATGTTTAGTATTGGATGATTTGATTTATGAATGTGCATAGTAGATCCTTTGAAAGATTTTGTGTTTCAGAATGATAGCAGATCACATTAATGTTCAAGATGTCTTCCATGCCCACCATGTTTGTAAAATCTTTCTGTGTTCATTTTCAGAAGATGAACATACACATATGAAAAAAATGTCAACATTTATAAGAAGAAAAAAATTCCAGAGATAAAATAATTGAGAAATCGAGAATATTGGCAGCAAATAAAAGGCTAATTTTTTTTGCGTTTCCTAACTTTAGGCTTTTAGAGCAAAAAGTACATTTAGAATCAGTGATAGCACTGTGGCTATTTTTATAAATGGCTGCAATGATGCACAAGGCCAGTCCTAAAGAACTAATTCACCAGAAGGAACATGTATACGGCTAAAAGGGACTTTGTTTCAAACAAGGCTGACATCTGACCTCGAAACATAAACCCGCTCATTGGAACCCACCATTTTATTTTATCTTTTTTTGCTCTAGCCCTTATTCCAGAGACTAGAAAGGTTCAAAGTCATCCAGCTTGCTTAGAAACAATATGTAAGAAAAAGGTGTAAACTCAGCTCCAAATGTCATTGCCTAAATTTATCCCACAAATTGGGCACGCTGAGGCAACAATATTTTAAAAAGTGTTTTGCTATTGCCTTCTTTAGATTTTTTTTAAAAAAATACTTTCTACTCTACCTTACTGCCCCCAAAATTGCTACGGGAGCTTCCATCCTAGCCATTGCTAGCTTTATTGAGACCAGCTCGCATCAGCCAGGGGCACCATAACCATTCCTACAGAGCTAAGAATTCTAGCTGCCTCATGCAGCAGATGTGAGTCTCCATTAAATATTAAATTATTGAATGAATTATTTCTGTTTGCTGCAGAGGGGGTGCATCTGTGCATTTCTACCTCAAGAGCATTTTATTTGCTGCTCCATAAACTGAAAGCAAGATTTTTAACTCCTTTAGCATAAACCCATTAAAAGGCTTACAGAAAACTTAAATCTACAATGAGTTGTGACTCCTTGCTCTTTGCTTTAATTTCAAGGCAGCATTTACTCCATAATAATGTCCTTACCGAAGACATGTGCAGGCACAAATCCAGGAAAGGAGTAATCGGATATTTAAAAAATAAGGAAGGAACCGTTTCCTCCTTTCCTGATTCTAGCACGGAAGGCTTGCAATAAAGTAGCCTATTACCTTAAATAACATTTTATATATACTTCTTCCACTAGCTGGCCATAAAAAAGAGCCAACTAATTTTTTTTCCAGTGTATTGTTCCAGGAGGAAATCAAAATCGATACACACATACATATGCTATATAACAATGATCCCTATAACAATACAGCAGGAAAGGTAAAATGCATGAAAAATCTGTCCACACTGCATTTAGGTCACCGGAATTGCAAACCCTTTTATTTTAAAGGAACGCTTCAAACAGATTCCTATCCAGGATGTTTGGAGGCGATAACATGTTGGAAAATAAAAGCTTGGGATTCCAGAAAAGTGTTTATTGCTTCCCTTTTCCTTCTACGTCTGGCAGAAGGTAAGAAAACGTATAATATTTTAAAACATTATGGAATGTTTTATTTAAAATTAAAAGATCTTATACACCAACTAGTCAAGCTTCACAAGTCACAAAAATGAAGACATAGCAAGTCTCCCACTGAGTTTATAACCAGAAATTGGTTCCCAATGTATGAAATTGGCATAAGAAAAAAGGTAGAGATAGAAATAATGTTTAATAAAATCCGAAACTGGAGACAATGGAAAAGGCAAAATAATGCTAGGTAGACAGAGGTGAAATTCAGCAAGTTCTAGCAGGTTCGCTAGAACTGGTAGAAAATTTTATAAGCAATTCGGAGAACCGGTTGTTAGAAGAAATCTCCATTTGTTTTTTCCCACTTTACTGGGTTAATGCTGTAAAGAAGGCAGGAAAGAAACACCCTGGTGTTGTTTCTAGCCTTATCTTTATTGTCCTGTTTACAGAAACTGCCCACCCAGTCACATGACCCACCCAGCCACCCCCAGCCACGCACACCAGGCAACGCCCACAGAACCAGTAGTAAAAAAAAATTGAATTCCATCACTGTAGGTAGATCTCCATTTGTATAACTAAGTAGGGCCCTGGGTGGGGAGAAAGCAGGACATTATGAAGAAGAGTCACAGAAATCTGAGATGACCACCTTCCCAAATTGGTAACAATCATCATATATACAACACAGTAATCATATTGGGAAATAAAGACAACAGAAGCAACATGGTGATCTAAAAATGAAAGTGAACAAAATTTATTTCCAGAATCTAATTGCCAAGCCAAGTTATACGTTCAAATAATGTCCTTCTTCCAGAACTTGTCCACATTGGCTGCTCAACTCTTCTTTAATTCATAGACTTTACCTATCTTTTGAGATCAGCTGATAGCAATAACATCACTATCATTCTTTAGGTTTACTGATGCAGACTTCTTCTTGCCCAGAGTCAAACTGGAGAACTTTTAAGTGTCTGAAGACTACATTTGGTACATGTGCCTGAAGTCACATGAATTGTAAACAGTTCTGAGTTACGCCTTTAGGAATATCATTTGGATTAAAGATTTTGCATTTATTTATTTAAAACTTAGGAAGTCTGAATACAGAAAACCTCCTTTACTTTGCTTTTCAGATGCTGGAAAGCCAGCCCTAATGCAAATTGATTAGGAAAAGAGGAACAATCTGTTCACTTAATACTAAAGCAGCAATAAACACACATTACATATACACTGCAAATTACTACAGCAGTTCTATTGGAAAGGAATTGCAGCCACCCGGCTTTCCCAAGTTTACTCCCTAAAGGAATATAGCATTAATAGAAGATAATATTTGTAGCTCAGGGTTAAACTGTAGGGTCCTTGGTGCCATTGGTGATGTTACCAATTTGGTAATAAACATCTGCAAGTGAGCAACCAAGCTCAGAGAACCCCAAGGACCTCACAATACAGCATAGCTAAGCTACATAGGAAGAGGCAGTCAGACTGATAACTTTGTACTACGTGAACAGTAGTTCCATGACAACTAGCATGGACTTGCAGCTATCTACCCATAGCTGGCAGTGATGTATATTTACACTTTCCCTACTAAAAGCAAACAGTTCCATCCTCTGCAAGTCCTAGGAGCAGCTGAAAGCTTCCTCCAAAGAATATGTGTCACTTTTCTCTTTTGGACACCTTCCTTCTTTCTCTCTACCTCTTTGAAACTCTATGCCCAGCTTAAATAGACATCTCCAAAGTTCCATTAAAGAAAGAAAGAAAACAAAATGTACTTCTAGACTCTAGACTTAAAGGCAGCCTACCAAGAATAGATGTTTTGGAACAGCTATTTGCACAAATGAAAGCACCACCAAATACCCTCCTACCAAGGCATCACCATCTGCAGAATTTTTATTTTTTTAACTGAATTTCTGTAGAACCCCACCTCAACCAAGGGACTCTGGGTGGCTTCTAGTTTGACATGGTTTCGTGTTAACTGTAATTCATTAAAATGCTTTGAAGGAGAGGCACAAGCAAATAAAAAGCTCTACTGCAGCAGTGTGGCTAATTTTCCCTTCAAATAAAAGACCCGACACTTCTGTTGTCTGTCTTTCTTCAGAGAAACTTGTGTTTCGCATTAAGGTGGTCTTAATCTTTCACTGAGCAGCAGGGAAATGGCTGTTGGCAATGAACCACGTTAATTAAGTGATGTAATTCTATGTATACTTCAAGTTACTCCCAACACATGGCCGTGCTAGTTGTGCGCTCTTTATTTTAAAAGGGTTGTATCAGATTGGAGAAGAAACAAAGAAAAATGTCCTAGATTGTGTTTCAATAATACTCCCAAAGGTTTTTAGATTCCCCCCAAATTATTTTACTAATGACACCTCTCTGTGCAATATATAAATGAGGAGGCCTGCTTTTCAAAATTGACATAATTTGAGTGGTTGTAAGCAGAACTATTTTGAAAAGATAAAAGATAACAGTAAATTCAAATTGAGGGAAAAGGCAGGCTTCCTTTCCAAATAGTATGGTCAACCTTTTCTTTATTCACATCCCTGAATAGAATAATTTTCAAATTATTGACGTGCAATTGATTTCAACAAAAGCAAAGTGACTAAAAACAACCTTTTATCAATTAAACTATCATATGAAACAACAGATAACCATGTTTTAAATTTCTGGCTTCAAAAATAAAAATATTAGTGAATACTTTGTTTTTTTTTAATATATCAGTGTTATACAAATCTGGAAATTACCATATAACCCTAAAATACAACAAATGCAAAGCAACTATTGGCCTGCCTAAAAAACAGCTGCAAAATAACAAAAAACAAACAAAAGAGGCGCAATGCTCAAGGAAACAACATATATTGAAAATTCACCTTTGATGCTAACTATAAGCAATTCCTCTTAAAATATAAAGTAGCTATTTAATAATCGCAAAAAAAGAGAAACAAATAAGCAAAAATTAAAATAAAAAAGCACTCATATTTGTACTTTTATTTATTTGATTTGATTTCTATAGCTCATCTCAACAAGTTATTCTGGGAGGTGTATATCATACAACATAAAAAAACATTAAAACAATGCAAAATAAATATGCATGGCACCAAGCTAAACTTGATGGATGTTAATATATAATAAACTTGATGGATGTTAATATAATATAATTAATGGATGTTAATATAACCAGGAAATGTACATACTAATTTATAGGTGCAAATATGAAAATAATAATTATACTGCCAATGAAAATGCAACAACCAAAAGCCTATGGCTTAATTCTTCTTAGGAAGAAGTGTTCACCTTTCCCCTGCTATGAAAGAGGCATAAAGTCTAACAGGATAACATTAAATGATATATCTGTAACTACATATATTCCAGCTATTTGCTATGGTGTTCCTTATTAAAAATGAGCAATTATTTTGTTATAGTTTTAATGATATGCTTTTAAATTAAATGCCAATATATTTAATCAATTATTATCTACTACTACTTTCAAATACAGTAATCGCTATACATATTGATAGCCAAATATTTAAATTACAATTCTTTTGTTTTGGTCCTAAATTAATATGGCATTTGAGTATGCCAGCTTTCCAAACTGAATGCCCAACAGATGTTTGCAATTCAATTTCCTACTGCTATAACCCCAATATATCAATTTAGTGCTTTGCAGTTACAGGCTATCCTTCAATGATCTCCAAATTCATTTTAGGAACTCATTAGCATTATAGCTGATCTCATCATGAAACAAAGAATAATATACAGTAAATGTGTTAAGAAATTCTTAACTTTGCCTGACTTCTCTTCCTATTTTAGATAACACGTTTTATAATTCGTTAATTATAAAAAGTATAGATTTATTATCTTTCTTCAAATATTTCAGGTTTTGCGCCTCAGTCTGACTTTACAACAATTTTGTTCACTGTTTATTTTAAAATGTTCCTCCTTGTAATAGAAAACCAAAGCCCAAGCTAATAAGCTAATTAAGAAGCTAATCAAAAGGTCCAAACACTACGCTGTGTACAAAGAGGAATCAATAGGAATAAAAAATGAAAAAAAAAATATGGAAGTGATAGAACTCAAGAAAGGGAAAAGAAAAATAAGCAGTCAAGAGCTTGAAAAATAATTGGAAAAGAAAAATCAAACCAGGGAAAGAAATAAAATGGGGGGGGGGGGGTTTAAGACTCGTATAGCTAGCAACAGTAAGTACAATAGGTCCAAAATTGGACGATGGAGATCAGCAAGCAATATGACAACAAACAGAATAGATAAAGAAGTAAACTGAAAAATAACAAAGAGGCAGGCTGAGATGGAAATAACCATTTAAATACCGGTACAAGCAAGCCCCTTAGCTTCAGCAAGTTAGAATTGCAATCACTGGTATTCACAGAAGATAGCTCATACATACTTTTCTGGGATTTGTCCTAATTATTTGATATCTTTGAGGCATCTGTTCTACAATTTCTAATATGGGATAGTTATAAAATTAGCATCTACTAAAGCATACCCTCATACTTCCCAGTTCTTGGGAAAGTTTTTCTAAGCTTTTGCTGCATGGAACTAATTTTGCAAATCATAAGTAACACTTCCATGTTGAAGAGCTTCCTTTTAAAAGTCACGAAAAACAACACTAAAGCTATAATGCATAAGATAGAAACAGAGGTGTATCTTGTTCAGTAATTTTTGAATGTCCTCACTGTATTTTTTCATCTTCTTTATTAGCCTATTAATAAAGAGAAATGTTTCTCTTTTTCTACAGTAATTGCTTTATGATAATTTTCTGAAACATTTATGAAGCAACACCTATCAATCAGAACAGAACCTCATCTGGGAATTTCTATGCCAGAAAAATAAGTTTCTCCTATTTACTAACATTTTGTTATTTTCTAAAGATTTTTTAAATCAATTTTTTTGTTTTGATTTAATCCAGGCATTAAAACTTCATCTTAATGTCCCTTTATAACAATATTCTTGCATTGGTCTTTAATATCCTCTAATTATTATTTATTATTTATAAATTTTAAAACAAGGCTATTAATGGTTATCCCATTTTCAGGTCACAAACAGAATATAAATAAATAAAATTCACACTTCTGGCCATCAACACTGGAAAAGTTTCAGGGATCACTATTTAATCTTATTGCATCATTGTACAAAACAGATTGTTCCAGATTTTAAACCTTACCTATTTTAAAACACTCAAATTCTAATTGCCTTCAAGTCAATAAATCACATGAGATACTACTCTGATAGCCTTCTTTTAGCCAGATTTTAGCACTGCGAGATCCAAAACTCTTACAAACATATTCATGTTAAAACAACAGATGGTTATTTCTATACAAGAATAAACAAGTAATTCTGTTCATCTCCTTGATGAAACTATTGGTTATTTTACATTTGATTTTGTTGAAACACTAAGTTTTGATCAAGACTTTTGCTAATCTGAAAAGTGAAGTAGCATCTTAAATACAAATTGATTTACTATGCAAGTTCTGTAAAAACTTCAGCTGAATAGATTATATTATGACAGCCTAACAATAGTTAACTGATAGAGATTCAGAATATTATGACTTCGTAAGTTATTCTTCAATTGTCCATCTCTCCCAATGCCACATTCAGCTGTACTATCCAGAGATATCTGTCAAACAGAGCAATGTCCATACTAAGGCAACATAACCCTGGAGCTGGCACTCATATTAAGAGCAAGAACTTGGCTACAGAAACAGTGATGATTCATCAGACTTTCTAGCTGCACTGTCAAGCTACAAAATAACATACTGCCTTTAAATCTTACTGAAGAAAGATATATAGCTTTTCAGTAGTTCAACTTAATAAAGAAGCAATTCTGCTGTTACCAATTCTACAAACAGCTCAACATAGTTACTTACCAATCAGCTTTGAACAACAGCACAATCCACAACACAAGGCAGAGATGTAAAATTACTTGGAAGGAAGTTTCACGGAAATCACTAAAATTTAACTTTGTTGAAAAGAGTTCAAGGGTAGAACTTGATTTAAATGGATTTGACCCTCAACATCATTATCAAGATGTATAAGCCACACTTGCTGAATAGGAGGTCTAAATAAACATGCGGAAAATCACCAGCAAACCACCTTGCTGAAACTTTTCCATTTACATACAGTAGCTATACATTAGGATTTCTGTATTTCATAGCAAGAAGGCATAAATGACAACATATGTCCAGCAATGTTATTCTTGAGAACAGGAAATGTTATTTAAGCAAACAAAATATTACAAGAATCTGCCAGGACGACCCATATGTGCATTCAACTTCACCAAGTAGTCCATCAAACATTATTTAAACCTAATATCCAATTTTTTTAAAAAAAAATAAGAATGAATTCTCACACATAACCAATACTGATTAATCCTAGCTGGGAAATTCTTTTAATCTGAAAGTCATACATCAACTTGAAACTTGCTATACAGCTTATTTCTAAGATACTAATAAGTAGGTTTGTTATTTGAATCAGAAACGTTTAAAACAAAAACACATTTTATTTTCCATAAACTCCTTTCCAAACTCTCCTTCACTATAAATAGAGCACCAAACCTATATTTTGCAGCTCTGTTCACTTCACACAAGAATGCTTCCAGGAATAGTATTATATGAGTTACTCAATGGCACGTAATCAATACATTTCCATATCATTTAAAAATCTTTAAAAAAAAAAAAAAGCATAATGCACAATAAAAATACAAGTGACATAATCATTAGGAGCCGGTACCTTTTGGAAAATGACTTCTTCTGGTCGCCGCCTTTTTCGACGAGTACCTTTTCTGAGCCTCTGATTTACTTGAATCCATTTTACGACCTACATGTCAAAACCATACAGCTTTTTTAAGACGACGCAACTTGAGTGCAACTACTCAGCATGAGTAAGAAACTATAAACAGACTCAAGATACAATTTTCCATTGCTTCAGTGGAAGGGGGAAAAAACTGGGGGGGGGGGGGGGAACAAGATAGAGAGATGGGGAAGAGAAATACTGTTCCAGTCCTCTATCATATTCTCGTTTAATCCATTTAGCTGTTTCTTCCTGGTCAGAAAATCTTTTTTTCCCCTCTCTATTCCCTCCACAGCCCTCACCAAATGCAGTAACTTCTGTCTGGTGTTACAATCTAGAGTAGCCCAGGAGAACATCTCTGTAGCCATAAAGAAACCTCAGATGTACCAAAACATTTGTGGATTTGTGAGGCAAAAAGTGATGATGGTGGAGGGAAAAAGACGCGACTTTTTCCAACAGTAACATCTTCAAGGAGAGGAGCATTTTAAGAAGAATAAATCTCGGCAGCCCCTTCCTCGCCCCTCTAAACAGGGTGGGGATTAAGGGGTCCTGCCCAAGGTAACACGAAGGGGCAGCTTCTCCATGTCATTTCTGGCGGATATAGCAAACATCTCAGGATCGGAGGGGAGGGGAGGGGGCGGACAGAGGCGCAAGCCCGAATTGGAGAAAAAAAATCATCATCATCATCACCATCCACGATCTCAAAAGTACCAGCTCCCAAAGGGGGGGAAAAAGCGCTCTTCGTTACCTCTTCTTTCACTTGCTGGGCTAGTCGACCCTCCTGCCAAACGCGGCTCTCTTCCAGCAAAGGCTAGATGGGGAAGAAGACAAAATAAAAGCGCAAGTTTATTCCGAGGCGATCTGGACCAGAGAGAGAGAGAGAGAGAAGAGACCGAGAGCGAGCCCCGGTCTTGTGGGGGCTTCCTAGATCTCCCTCCCTCCAAAAAAAGATCCAGCGCCTCCGAAAGCTCCAGGATCGGCTGCGACCAGAACAAAACTTTCCCCTCCGCTCAGCCCCAGCTCGGGCGCGGGAGTCGCTCTTCTCTGGCTGCGCTCGATCCACCACTTCTCTTTCCCCCCCCTTCCCCCTCCCCCCCCAAAAAAAGCTTGCCCGGCGCTGCTGGCTTAGAAGCGCCCGCCGGCTGCGATCGCGCCCGCGGCGCATGAGGGTCGGGCTGTTTGTGTTTACCCTGGCTAGGGTGGCCCCGGCAGCAGCACCACCACCAGCTGCGTCCGCGGGCGCGATCGGGTCCGGTCGCAAGAGACGGGTCGTCCTCCCCCCCCCCCCCACTCACTCACACACACACACACACACCCAGCCCGCGCAACAGGCTGCAAGGAGCGGCGGTCGCGCCTTCCTGGGGCTTTTTCTTCGCCCTGCCGTGGGAGACGCGGGGAATCTCCTAAGGCAGGAGAAACACCTACGGGAGCAGGGGGACCCCTTCCTCCTCCTCCTGCCCCCCCACCCTTCCCTCGTGGTCCAACCTCCGAAATCCAAGGGAGGGGGGGGGACGGTGGAGGAGGAGGAGGAGCCTGTCTTAAGGGGATACTCCAGCCCGATCGGCTTTGTTCGTGTCTCTCTCCCCCCCCCCTCCGACCCCCAGATCCCCCAAAGGTAACCTCGGAGGGGAAGGCTCGGGGCAGCGAACGTCGCCGCTTCAATCGCGGCGCCTCCGCCTGTCTCCTGCTACGCCCCGGTCAACTTGCCTGGCGTAAAAAGACTCCCTTTGAAGTCCAGCAACAGGCAACCGCCTCCTTTCCCCCCACCTCAAAAACAAAAAACCCTTTCGTTCCCCCCCCCCCCCCCACGGTCGACGTTTCCGCGCCAACGGCGGCGTCCAGGGCTGTCAAATGCCTCGCTTGCACGCAAGGCAGCCGGGTGGAAAAGGGATCGAGTGGAAACGGGCGTGGATTAACCTCGCCTAGGCCGAGTGTGTGTGTGTGTGTGTCGTCGGGGGGGGGGAAGGGAATCCCTCGATCCGCCGATCCAGGTTGCGCAGCGTCTTGGATCGGGGTGGCGATTTTCCTTCCGCTCGCCTATCTTTTTAATTCGGCGACCGGCTTTCCCCGGATTTGAATTAAGGCAATGAAGATGAAGGTGGTTTTAGACTGATGTGCTAGATTGGGGTGGGAGTGGGGGATCTTACTAAGAAGGAGCGAGGGTACCCTTTCCGTGGTCACACGGGCATTGCTTAACAGTTAGGTGGAACTGGAAGGGGCTTAGGAGAGGGCATTGGGGGGGCACCCAAAAAAGAGGGGCCCGGATTTCTACCCTAAAACTCTAAAAATTTAATACAGCGCTATATTCACTATCATCAATGCAAACGTAGGAGCTGAACGGACACAAAAATAATACTGGTTGTAAATGGTTGTAGACTTTTTCAGCTCCCTTCAAGTTGCAGATGAATCATGATTTTTTTAAAAAAGTAAAGCGAGGTAGGAGCGCTAGTATGGTCAAATGTCAATTTTACACCAGAAACCTCCTTTCTCCAGCATCCCTCCCTTTTATTCCCAAACCGGACCATTCTTTAAGCAAGTATTTTAGCTGAGCATATTAAAATGCAAGGAAGAATTTAAAACTTTCTTTTCCCAATAGTTCCTTGACCTCTATGGAATCCAAAACCATATCAGATGAATTCCGTGGAGACTCTGAAGTGCATCTTAAAAGCAAGCATTAAGTTTTGCTTTTTGCTACTGGACTCTTGCCATTTCTATTAGTCATGGCCATTCCACAGTTGATTCCTCCATTAAGCTGCAGCTTGGCAAAGCCTAAGCTTTGCCTTAAAGGCACTACTCTACCCCCCACCCCACCCCCCATTGTTTACTTGAGAGTAAACTTATTGAAGTACCATGCCTAAAATTCGTCTACCAGTATGAAAATGTACAGGCACTAGATTAAAATGACTTTGGGAACACCTTAAAACAATTAACACTTTTGTGGGAGGGGAGCCATGTTAATCTGTAGAGGCCAAAAAAAAAAATAATCACAAATCTGGTAGCACACACTAAATCACAAAACTGAAGAAGCTTCTTGGATGAAAGCAGCAGTTTTTGTAGCTATTTACAGATGGAAATATTTGAAGCTTCTTTAGGGGAAACAAAACCCACAAGAAAAATCCAGTTGCCTTTTGGGAAAAGCACCTTTGGGACAAATATGGTAGCACCTTTTTCGACTATTAAGTTATATAAAAAGACATGTACTTTGGGACTTTCAGCATTATTCAGAAAAAGTGCTATGAGATTACTGAGGTAGCTTGTTTCTGTAAATGTAAAAAAAAAAAAGAAAGGAGGGACTCGATCAATAATCTAACATAATTATATTTAGCATAATATTGTTTTCTGACATAAGTAGGTATATGCATAAACTCATGCTGTCACAAAAATTTGACTGATGTATCTATACATTCTGGGAAAGAAAGTTTCTAAATGTTTAGATTTAGATCAGATCAGATTTTCTCCTACATGAAATTAGATGCCATTTACAAACAGATGTCAAAACATAAATGTGTGTTGAGAGAGCTCACTAAATCTTGACCATCACTTTAGCTTTATTGCTTTTGGTTTTGTAAAAAAACATTGGCCTTCCCCTATTTTTACTACCACAATAACCTTCTTTCAAGATCAAAAGCTTTAGATCAAAGCCAAGCTCAAACTCTTTGCTTTAAATAGAAGCAATATTGCCATGAAATATATTATCCAAAGCAAAATGGGGGGGGGGGGAGTTCTTTTCTAGATTTTTATATTTGAACTAATCCATCTGCAAACATCTATGAAAACTGCTACTTTGAATTATTCAGCACTTCTATTGGCAAACATTATTTAGGAAAATATTTATTAACACAAAGGAGGCATCTGTTTAGAATATATGTACATTTACTCCAAGGGACATTTTTCTGTAATTAATACACTCATTTGCATAATATAATGTACATGCATTCGTGTATATCAAATGACTGTATGTCACCAGCCTCTTTTAATGGTTCTCCCAAATATGTATGATGGGACAGGGGGTCCCAAGAAGTGCTGATCAATTGTAGGTTTCCATCTTATGGAAATTAGACAAGCACCTTCAGTGTTTGTGTATCAGAAGTTATTAAAAGCAAACCTGTTGCAGAAAGTCTTAGGAACTGAATCTTCACCATTGTCTCAAAAGTGCTTTTTCAAAAGGCAACAGGACTTGAGATTTTTTCCTTGAGGAAGAAGAACCTAGAAGACTGAGAATCTCCAGACATTGTCTACTGAATTATGGTAGATTTGTCTCAATCTTAAATTAGGATTTTTTTAAAGTCATGTTTTATGTTTTTATGATGTAAACTGCTGACAGTAATTGTTGAAGTCAGCAAGTGAATAATATATTGTATTATATTGTCTTAATAGTGTCTTGAGCTAGTGCTACCCATTGATGGAATTTTTTTACTACTGGTTCTGTGGGCGTGGCTTGGTGGGCGTGACTGGGGGGTCATGTAACTGGGTGGGCAGTTTCTGTAAGCAGAACAATAAAGATTAGGCTAAAAACAACACCAACATGTTTTTTCCTGCCTTCCTTAAAGGATTAACCCTGTAAAATGGAAAAAAACAAAAGGAGATTGCTTCTAACAACAAGTTCTCTGAATTGCTTAGAAAATTTACTACTGGTTCTTGCAAACCTGCTAGAACCTGGTGAATTTCACCTCTGTTGCTACCCATTCAGATGACCTATTTTGATGTAAATTACTATGATGCAGTAAACCTTTAGAACTTGAGAACAGTAGATCTAGGCTTAAATGCCCATTAATAATATTTGCTGTGTAACTTTGAACTGTTTTTTTTTTCCTTCAGCCAAATCTATTTTATAGAATTTTTTCCAAGTTATGGTTGGACATGAAATCTATAGTACCTTGAACTCTTAAAGGGAAGGGGGGTAAAATTATAACAAGTAATAATAAGCAATTGTTGCATTTCATATCAGTCTTCCACCACTAATTCAGGATATAAGAATATATGGAGACTTGATGGATGAATACCTCACCTATTTTAGGCATACAAGGGCCAATAAAAGATGCTTGAAAAGTTCACAATAGAGCCTTCCAACATCACTGATGGAACACTGTCTTGCATCATCTGCAGCTATCAAAACTAGTAGCGATTGAATGAACTTCTGTCTGGCCTCCATATGATTAAGTTGAATAGTAATTACTAACAACCTTCGTGATTCAAAACAATTTTAATCCAGAACAGAAAATACACTATGCAAAGCCCAATTTGCTGCTGTATTAAATAAGCTCTTATGGGATAATATGTTCTCATTTCACTTATAAATGTATACCCACAAATAAAATGTGATAGAAAGAACTTTAATATCTCTGTTATGATGCAAGGCTTTCCAAAAATATCACCAGGTGGTGGTGGAATTTATGGCTACCAGACAATGAAAGTCAATTGAGAAATTAAACCACTCATGTGTTTCAATGATTATCAATTGATTATTAGATTCAAATGTTGATTTGAAAATGACACCTAACTAAGAAAACAGATGTATATATAGTATGCTATCGATACAACATGCTCATTAAGTATGTGTAAATATTCAGAATGCATAGGAAGTGCAAGCAGTTTTCAACCACAGAATGCTAAATGTTAAATGCTGAAGATACAGATTAATATTCCTTCACCAAACCAACTCAATCTCACAGAATGAAGCAAGAGCAACTTTCTCTCCCTCTCTCTCTCTCTCTCTCT
>JAEANM010004604.1:0-20576 GCA_017656035.1 Myanophis thanlyinensis
AGGAAGGAAGGAAGGACACTTAAAGAGATAATTATATAATGACAATGTGACATATATCACGATGATCATCTTTTTCAAGACACATTTCTTGGGGTGATGGAGGGATCAGAAAGATGCTGTAAAATTGTTAAATAGATGGAGATGCTAAACCACTTTAATAAACTCAGGAGTCACTTATGGATTATATATTATATAGAAAACTTAAATAAACAATACTTCCCAAATGGCTACACATTTTTACCAACCAGATTCCAGAGCACACATTTTGTAGGAACTGTTGCCAAAAAAAAAAAAACCAAAAAAAGAAAAAACCACCCCCAGCCAAATGATATAGAAAAGAAGAAGTCTACACCAACAAATTATGTTTTAAAATGACCGCTCTGAATTGAGGTAATTCATTCCAAGAAGGGTGAATCAGAGGCCTCTGAGGTGAAGGCAACATCTGAATTTGTCAGAGAAAGAAAGTAACAAATACTGGGAAAATTAGGCTACAGGGCTAAAACAAAGGGAACATGGAAGATATTTACTTTTTCACCAAGAACATAACAACCTGGAGCCCAGTGTGTCCTTGAGAGAAAAATACACATGAAGTAATTGCTGAGAACCAGAATCTCTTATCCTTAATTCAAACAGTGTAACACTGAGACAACAATGTCACCTCTGTCAATCTGAGTTGGAGGAACTCTATTTTCATTCCTTCCTCACCTAAAAAGAACCTGCCTGATACAACATCTACAAATGTTAACAAACTTAACCAAGTTATAGTTTACTGTATCCTGAAACACCTGCAATTTGGTGTATGAAAAAGGGGCTAATACAACCAATATGGGTTGATTAAGTAATCCACCTCAGTTTTAGAATTATTTATCATTCCTATTTGATTCCTTTCTATTGTCATAAAATTAATACACAGATTGATTTTATACCCGAAATGTGCGTCTTCAATTTATGGAGCTAAAATTGAGAAGATATTTGAACATGCTGCCATCTACAGATATCAGCTAATATCAATAGAATGGAGATGCCCTTTTTTATCCTCACATCCCTAATCTCGCAGTCAGAGCCTTGAAATCAAATATTATATCTTTTAGGATTTGTTTTAAATTTCTGTCTTTGTTCATAAGGGTATTCATTCAAACATTCTTGTATTGTGACCTTGGAAATTATTTGCTTCCTTTTTTCCTTCTCTGTCAACAAACCTGGCAGCAGAGATTAATGTTATATAATGTATTTTCTGATCCCAGCCACTGCCTTTAATCCAGGTCCACCAAATTCAGGATCACTACATCGCTTTAATCTAACCGTGTGGTGCGACCGGAATAATCTTGAACTAAGCACACTCAAAACTGTAAAAATGGTGGTAGATTTTAGGAGAAATCCTCTTATATTACCACCTCTTACAATACTAGACAACACAGTATCAACAGTAGAGACCTTCAAATTTCTAGATTCTATCATATCTCAAAACTTAAAGTGGACACCTAACATCAAAAACATCATAAAAATAGCACAACAAAGAATGTTCTTTCTGTGCCAACTCAGAAAGCTTAAACTGCTTGAGGAGCTGATGATCCAATTCTACAGAGGAATTATTGAATCGGTCATCTGCACCTCTATAACTGTCTGATTTGGTTCTGCAACCAAACAAGACAGACACAGACTTCAACAGATAATTAGAACTGCAGAAAAAACAATTGCTACCAACCTGACTTCCATTGAGGACCTGTATACTGCACAAGTCAAAAAGAGGGCTGTGAAAAGGTCAAGGATTTCAAACTTAATGTACTCGATGCTGTAGTATTACATGCTTCTGTGGATGGCAAGATTTTCAAATTTAATCTGCATTTTTCTCAATACGATGAACGTTTCCAGTACAGTATCTACAGTATATTGATTGAATAAGTTTTGAAAATAATTAAAAAGGAACTATACAGAAATCTAAAGCTAAGATTGATTACTTAACAAAACCCTATATTGGTTGTTGTAAGCAGCATTTTTACATGTATCACACTGTAGTCATTTCACATTAAAAAATTAGAGTTCAGTTCCCTTTGTTAAAGTTGGTAAATGTGGCATAAGGAAGGTTCTATGCAGAACAGATTATAGACCCTAACCCTAACCCTGCAAAGCCATAAAATAGTAAGCCACATTTAGCCAAGGATAGCAACAGGCCATGTCATTTCCCTCTTGCATTTATTTAACATAGATTTAAGTAGAATATGCAATTGGAAGCATGAGAAAGTTGGTAGGTTGAATTGCCTATGAAAGGAGGATGGAATTAGAAATTCTACAAAGAATGTGTTGAAAAAGTTTGTTTAAAGAATCAGACAAAGAATTTTAGCACCATTTGGGGAAATGTAAAAAAATCTATATTTTCAAACTTAAGTAACAATAATAGATTTAACATGAGTGATAATATGTGGAATTTGTATTTCAGGATTTTATGGTGTATTTTAGTAACATTGAGAGCAAGATTGCATGTACCAATGTAATGAGACAAAAATATTAAACATTTTCATATCTACTTTTTCAGTAATCTAAAATAGTTTATCTCTAGAAAATTTACTAGTTAATTCCAAATCAGACCTTTAGGTAAACTGTGTCACCTCCAATCCAGTGAGTTTCAGTAGAATTTTGCTTACATATTCAACTGCAAGTTAAGACAAACAGCTTTCATCATGATTGTTATTAAATCAATCAACTAGTTAGTCTTGTTTTAGTATGTGCAGAACAGCCTTTAGGAATCTACTGTACATTTCATTCTTCAGGTTTTTAAATTTTAAATTATTTAATGGGAGACCTGTGTGCGTATAAAAGTATTGCTATGAAAAAGAGTAAACTAAATACAAATTAAAAACTAAAATCCTTGTTTGATTGATTTTCTGAATTTTAAAAGAATTAAAATTCACTGACAATTAGAGATGTGTAAAATATATATCTTTTTCCCCCTATTAAATAGACATGTAGGGATTACAGTAGCTTTCAGGAAGTCATCAGTGCAAGTTTTAAACTAAAACAAAAAATGATCAACCATGAGTGAAAACAAAATCACACCAGATCAGTAATACCTTCTCTAGGCCAACTAAAGTTTTACTACAAGAACTGCAGGCTAGAAACTGGGAGACCATGAGTGCTTGTTCCACCTTAGGCATAAAATCAGGTGAAGACTCCAGATTTCCTTGGAAAATTGTATCCATTGTTGAATTGCTTTTATTGCTAGGAAGTTTACATTTAATAGAGTTTGCCTTCTTGTAACTTAAATCCATTACTCAGGATCTTGCACTCTGGAATTAAAAAGAATATTTATTCCGTATAATGCCCTTTCACTTATTCATAGAATGCTATCAAATCTGTTCTTCTCAAAGCTAAACAAACCCAACTCTTAATCTATCTCCATAGGACTTTCTTTTTAGTCCTGTAATTAAGCTTATTAACATTTTCTGAACTTTCTCTGTATTTTTCTTAAAATGTGATGCCTAGAACTTATACAATGTTTGAATGAGATAAAACCAAGTGGAATAATTCCTGGGATTTGTATTTGCCTTTTTTGATACTGTATCATATCAATTCATTATATTGTTAATACTGTTAACTCATTTTCATTTTGCAGTCTACTTTTATAAATACAGCTGCAGATTCAGGTATTTATAGTCCTATGTCTGTGCGTTGTGTTAAGTGAATATTCCTGACTTCATTCTGTTACCTTCAGATGTTTGTCCCACCAATTCCATTGGTTGAATGTTATTTCTGTTTTCAAGATTATTAGCTTTCCATCCCACTTTTGAATCATCTGCAAGCATACAACTTTAACTATTTATGTACATTTTCTTATTGCAGTAGGATATACTTGGTACTTGGAAAAATGAATTATTATTTTATCTCAAGAGGAAGGTAAAGTTCAGCATGATAAACTTTGTTAATTTGAATGAATGGTGATATTATTTCTTTGGTAGAATTTTGTCAAGAGAATATGATGGTCATAGCAAACACTCATTTCCAATAACCCAAGAGATGACTCTATACATGGACATCACCAGACGGTCAACACAGAAATCAGATTAACTGTGTTCTGCAGCCAAAGATGGAGAAGCTCTATACAGTTAGTAAAAACAAGACCAGGAGCTGATTGTGGCTCTGATCATGAGCTTCTCATTGAAAAATTTAGACTTAAATTGAAAAAAATAGGGGAAAGTACTAGGCCACTCAGGTATGATCTAAATCATAGCCCTGATGGATATACAGTAGAGGTGAGAAATAGATTTAAGGAATTAGATCTGATAGAATGCCTGAAGAACTATGGACAGATGTTTGCAACATTGTACAAGAGGTAGCAGCTAAAACTCACAATGAAAAAATTGCAAGAAAGCAAAATGGCTGTCAGGAAACTTTACAAGCAGCTGAGGAAAGAAGGGAAGTGAAAGGCAATGGACAAAGAGAAAGATACACCCAATTGAATGCAGAATTCCATTGAATAGCTAGAAGAGATAAGAATGCCTTCTTAAATAAACAGTGCAAAGAAATAGAAGAAAACAATAGAATAGGGAGGATCAGAAACCTCTTCAAGAAAATTTGATATATGAAGTTCCATGCAAAGATGGGCATGATGACCAAAATGGCAGCGACCTAACAGAGGCAGAAGCTATTAAGAAGAGGTGGCAAAATTACACAGAAGAACTGTACTGAGCTTAACGTCCCTGATAACCACGATGGGATGGCCACTGACCTTGAGTCAGACATCCTGGAAGGTGAAGTCAAATTAGGAAGTCTGAGCAACAACAAAGCTAGTGGAGGTGACAGTATTCAAAATCTTAAAAGACTGCAGTAAAAATGCTACACTCAATATGCCAGCAAATTTGGAAAACTCAACAGTAGCCACAGGATTGGAAAAGGTCAGTTTACATTCCACTTCCAAAGAAGAGCAATGCCAAAGATGTTCAAACTACCGCACCATTGCACTCATTTCACATGCTAACAAAGTTATGCTCAAAATCCTACAAGCCAGGCTCCAGCAGTATGTGGACTGAGAACTACCAGGAGTCCAGGAAGGATTTTGAAGAGGCAGAGGAACTAGAGATCAAATTGCCAACATACGCTGGATCACGGAGAAAGCTAGGAAGTTCCAGAAAAACATATACTTCTGCTTCGTTGATTATGCTAAAGCCTCTGATTGTGTGAATCGCAAAAAATTGTAGCAAGTTCTTAGAGAGATGGGAGTACCAGACCATCTTATTTGTCTCTTGAGAAACTATATGCGGGTCAAGAACCAATAATGAAAACTGAACATGGAACCATTGATTGGTTCAAAATTGAGAAAGGAGTTCAGCAAGGCTGTATACTCTAGACCTGACTATTTAATTTATATGCAGAGCACATTATGAGAAAGGCAGGGCTAGATGAATCACAAATTGGAATTAAGATTGCCAGGAGAAATATCAACAACCTCAGATATGCAGATGATACCACTCTAATGGCAGAAAGTGAAGAGGAACTAAAGAGCCTTTTGATGCAGGTGAAGGAGGAGAGTGCAAAAGCTGGCTTGAAACTCAACATTAAGAAAACTAAGATCATGGCACTTGGCCCTCTCAATTCATGGCAAATAGATGGGGAAGAAATGGAGGTAGTGACAGATTTTATTTTCCTGGGCTCCAAGTTCACCGCAGATGGGGACTATAGCCAAGAAATTAACAGATGCTTGTTCTGGGGAGGAAAAGCATGGCAAAGCTAGACAGCATACTAAAAAGCAGAGACATCACCCTACCAACAAAGATGCGTATAATCAAGGCTATGGTTTTTCCAGTTGCAATGCATGGATGTGAAAGTTGGACTACAAGGAAGGCTGAGCGGCAAAGAATTAAGGCCTTTGAACTATGGTGGTGGAGAAGACTCCTGTAAGTCTGTTGGACTGCAAGGCGATCCAACCAGTCAGTCCTAGAGGAGATCAACCCTGACTGCTCTTTAGAAGGCCAGATCCTGAAAATGAAACTCAAATACTTCGGCCACCTAATGAGAAGGAAGGACTCACTGGAGAAGAGTCTAATTCTGGGAAGGATTGGGGGCAAAAGAAGAAAGGGATGGCAGAGAATGAGGTGGCTGGATGGAGTCACTGAAGCAGTCGTAGTGACTTTTAATGGACTCCGTGGGATGGTAGAGGACAGGAAGGCCTGGAGGAACAGTGTCCATGGGGTCATAATGGGTTGGACATGACTTTACAACTAACAACATTATTTCTTTAAAAAATGAAAGTTCTGGTTTTATTAAAAAGGAGAGGAGACTGGGAATCAGTAACAAATAATTCATTGGAATCTAAATTTACACAGAAGCAGTTTATTTGTGTGAGTTGGTCAGTTGCCATAAAATTGGGCTTGACTTTTTGGGACTATATGAATATGCGTTTACCATCTTAATTTGTTTTTGATAATCACTTGTACTCTTTCAAAGTCATTCAAATATTTTATTTGATCCTGTCTATCTATTTTATTCTGTGTTCTTTTCCTTATACTACGCACAATCTTGCCAAGCATAATCATTTTTCTAAACAATATTCTGCTTCCATGACATGCCCAAAGTATGTTAATTTCTACTGTTTTATTTAGCATACTAAATAAAGTATACTTTGGCAAATCACCCAAATCAGGAAGCTCTTTATCATGCTCATCCTTTTTAGAAATTTATGAGGGATGAAAATAATGTCACCTTCCATTTGTAAGTTTCTTATATTTTTCTCGGTTTAGCTGATTTTTTTTTTTCTAATCATGATCCCCCAAGGGAAGAATAGCTATAATTTCCTTTAAGCAGCAATATAAGGAACCATTGATCCAGACACTTTGTGGATCATTGGAGAAAGGAAAAATCACGATTCCCATCTTATGCACTGTTTACACAAGCAGCTTGAGTTATGTGCATGTCACGTTACTACTTGATACCTGGCCTATATTCTATGACTCTAATGAATCCATTTTATGTCATTTAAACTCCCAATATTAATTAATACGCTTATTATTTCTCTTATTAAATATCCTCATTTTAAATTCCGTTCCAATCAACATTTCCTTTACTCATCATTTTTCCCAAGAATTTTAGAATTTTAAAGTAGAATAGGAATTTAATAAGTTGAACCTATATAACTGATATTTTATACTTTAGACTAGAACTGACTGGCATTGCCAATGGATCAAAAACAAAAGTTTAAATGTTCTTTTGCCATCTTCACTGCATTTCTTGAGTAAAGTTGTGCTGGATTTATATAACTACCTTAAGATTTAAAAGGCCTGGAAAAGCTCATAATCTGAGCCATGTTTAAAGTTCTATTAATAATGTTTATCATAAATCCATGCTTAGGGTACACATCTCTTGTCAAACAGCGAGAGATATTAGCATTATTATGAGCTGGCAAAACAAGATTTAAACTGATCAAAAGGTTCTGTTTTACATCTTGCCCTTCAGTACATAACACGCACGCATGTATTTTCAGGTTTCATAATTAAAACAATCAGACATAAGCAGCATAGAGAAATACAAAGAGTGTTCACCTAATGTTGAAAAGTCTAGGCAATAAGTAAAAAACTTTGAGAGAGCTGCACTATCAATAAAACTGCTATAAACTAAAGCATATTGCTTTTTAAGGTAAGCAATAGTATTCAAAATATAGAAATGGAGTAAGAAAGAATAGGCAAAAAGATATTAAGGCATGAAGTAAAGAGAAAAGGAAATAACAAGTCTAATTCATACCAATATTACCCACTATATCTCTCCACACTTTCTTATCATTGCAAACCACTCTTGCTTCCACCACATGTACCAACCATTTCTTATATTGCCTTTTGTTCCTTACATTTGTTGCCTCTTTCAGGTGTTCATCAGTCTTGACCCGTTCATTCTTTATATATTCTTTATTCTGTTTCAAAAGCCTTCCTCTATTTGAAAATTAATTAATTAATAGTTGGACGTTCTCCCAGGAATCTGATCTTATAAATTCGAACAATCATGCATTATTTATTTATTCTGTTTATAGAACCACTATCTCACGTAAGCAACTCAGGTTGGTGGAAAACAACAATAAGCACAATAAACAAAAACAAACATATATTACTCAAAGTCAATAGTAACCATTTTAAAAACACACAAACTTGTTCAGTGGTTAGAATACAGTAGTGCAGGCTACTTCTGCTGACAGCTAGCTGCCTGCAATTTGGCAGTTCGAATCTCCCCAGGCTCAAGGTTGATTCATCCTTTCATCCTTCCAAGGTCGGTTAAATGAGGACTATTGTTGGGGGCAATAGGCTGACTCTGTAAACCGCTTAGAGATGGCTGTAAAGCACTGTGAAGCAGTATATAAATCTAAATGCTATTGCTATTGCTATTCACATTTGCTATTACAGTTACAGGCTCTACATCAACCTTTTTTCAGTCATCAATGTTGACTAAAACAGACACCTGCATTTTCTTTTTACAAATATATTAGGTTGTTGTTAGCATGGTGATAAAAGGTATTTTCCCCTACCTCCATAGATATTCACTACCATGTCTATAATAGTATATGTAAATTGCTTAAAGTGGCCTTGTAAAAAACATTCATAAGCAAGCTGAAATGACTCTCAGTAATAACAGGGAAGAATCAGACAAGAACCTGTGGCCTTGTAAACAAATTTATTTATATTCACTGACCATACTGCAAATATAGTATAGTTAAAATTCTGATCTACTAGGAAGGGATCTATCTATATCAGGAATGGGCAATTAATTTTCCCAAGGTACCACATGAGAAACTGTTCTGGAGAACTCCCTGATACTGTCCCACACCCAACTGCCACCCCACGCCTACCTCTAACTCTGCCATTGCCACAGACCAGACAAGGACAGTCAAAGGAATCAATGTTGCCTTCAGGCAGTAAAATGCCGTGTCAAGCAGAGGAAATCAAGAATCAAGGCAGTTCATATGAATACAGGTTTATTGCATGTTAACACTCTACAAGAAACTAAAGGTAAATTGACAATAGGTAAGAATTAATGGAATTCAAGGTAGGCTGGATTTTGATCTCTTGTGGACATAAAGGGACCCAAAACTGATGATGCATTTTGGCCCCTCCTTCAGGCTCAGTCTGGTCATCTCCTACACCCAGGTCTGAGCTATATACAAATAAAACTCTTGTGTCTGTAACTAATGGAATGTGTGGATGGCCTTGGGGAATGAAGGAAAGAGATGCTACCTAGGAAACAGACAAGGGAGGCAGGAGACCTCCGTGGTTTAATGGTGAGGGAAATAAACTTCATGGATCAAGCAGTAAAAAGTGATGGCATGAAGTTTATACTTTCAAACTTACAAAATTGATGTCAGTCCTACCAGGAAAACCAGACAGGAAACACAATTAGATGAACTAAAATTCTACTTTATTGTAAGGCTGTACTAACAAAATCTTGTAACTCTGAAGGTGCTTTTAAGTACTGGATCCATGAAGGAGGGTCCTTCCTAAGTTTCTTTCTCTAACTCACCATTGGAAGCTCCTGCCTCTCTTGTCAGATTATTTTATAGGTGGCATCTCTTCCCCTCATTCCCCAAAGTTATTCATTGATATCATTACATCTAACTGGGTGAGACTGGCATTATAGAACAACAGTTTTTGAACCAAGGTAGCTCAAATGGGCTAATTTATGGAATGCATGCAAAATCTGGGACCCATGACTCTCAGGGGATTAAAAACTGGCAAATTTGTGGTTGCTTCGGTGCTACTGCCCCACTCACTGCTGCCCAAAGGTTCAATAAACTGGTCCCGCCCTAGCCCTTCAGAAGCTGGGTAGACTGGTTACACTGTCAGCTGCTGGCGAGCTGTCAGCAGCAATCAAGCCGGCAGGAAGTTGAAAGTCACTCAAACTGCTTTTTTTTTGCACTTGATCATCTCTCTGTTTGGGTAAGGAAATATCTTTGAAATGAGGACTCAGCGGGTCACAATTTGTCTAGTAAATAATAAAGTCACCCAACTGAGTTTATTATCAACATACCAACATCATGCTGTACTTACACTGTATCTGCCTTTGTTTTGTCTTCATAATGTACTAGGCCAAAACAGAACCATGTACCGTAAGTTATGGTTCTGCTTTTCTTTGGAGCTGCTCAGCAAGCTGCCAATGCTTTGCTGGGAGCTTGTGTATAATTCTGTTGTTTGCATGCTTAATACATTCATACTGTATCTTCAAAATGATTTGGTTGCTTTTGGAGAGCCACGTTTTGAACACAATACAACAGATATTAACAAAATGCAGAAGTTAAAGCAAAATACTAACTCATTGTTCTTTTAAAATTATCAATTAACGTGATTCATTAATAATTTACTGGGTTTTTTTTTAAAAATGTTCCATCACACAAAGTCTTGTTTTAGAATATTATGCCACAATTGTTATCTTTCAAGTTATGTAAACTTACAGAATGAATGACTGAATTTTTATTAAATGAGTACTGCAGATGTTATGATTTAAAAAACAACAGCATACAGATAATAAAATTGAGTACTGCATAACTCTGTCAACTTTGTGATTAAGACTATAGGATGGCAATAGGCCATCTCTGGCCAATATGGTCCTCAAGTCCTTTATTGGTAGCCCACAATGTGTCCTTTAGCGATTGCTAAAAACTGACAATAGAGTATTCTTCTATTTTATGCTGGATAATGCTGCGGTCAGTTATGGTTCCCCTCTGATTCCAATGTGGACTTTTATGTCAACCAAATGCCCAAGCAAGGAGATGTTGATTCCCCACCCCCTTGGAAGTATCACAGGGCAGAGCTATTGAGTTGGGTTGTGTGTGTGTGTGAGGAAAATAGCTTTAAATGCTTCCTCATATTGGGGATTTATATGGCAAGCGCTCACTTTTGAGGCTAAACTCAGTATGTTTAATAGTTGGGTTTTTTTCAGCTGTTCTCCAAATGAAGAGTTTAATGTGAATCGAGTCTCAATCTGGTTTATACAATTCCCACCGCAGGTGCTGAGCTATTCTGGGCAGATTTGCCACACTCAGATGAGCCCAGCTCATGTACAAAACAAGTATAAATAGTGGATGTTAGAAAACTTCACCGCAATGGCCTATTTTCATATTGGGATGCAAGGGCAGGCATTTCTATTGGTCCCTTTGCTCAAAGTTGAGCCTGTTTTTTATACACCTATATATAATCCATACCCATCTTTGTGTATGTGAAAAATACATGCCAATTACTTTCAAGATTTCGCTGGCCCCGCATAGAGGGACAGGGCCCTCTACTCAGCTTCCGTGTTTCCGTTTGCCTGGTTCCTGTCACAGTCTCCAGCCAAGCCTGTTTTGGTTCTTGACATGTTTGGCTTGCAACTTGTTTTAAAAAGAAATTGTATACAATGTGAAGCATGAGCTAGCAGTGTTCCTGTTCTGTTCATTAAAATTGTTCTTGCAAAAAATATAAATATATGTTTTATATAAAGCACCACACAGAGCAAACAAAGAGTACAGTCACCATGTGCTTTACTGCTCAACTATATAACTGAAACAGGAAACAGGAAACTTTACTTAAAACAAAAGAGCATAGAGTATACACCATAGATCCAAACTTGTAAATAATGCCATCTGCTGGCTAAATATTAGTGTAGTTGTTGCATAAAAATACAGTCCAACAATGAATTCCAACATAATGCCAATTCAACACAGAAGAAATATTGCAGAAGTGCGAATGACCTGCCTGACTTATTAAAATTCATCCTGGAAAAATATTTAACTACTTTAACAAGTTGCCCAAAGAGCTGCATCTTTGCTCCTGCTGGTTCCAAAACTTCTCTGCAAATAGAATTCAACATTGGACAAAGTATCACAGTTAAAAATCAGGATTCTCCTAAATTCTTCCCCAAGCCTCTGGTCTTACTAAAACTGAGGTGTCATATTCTTTTTCCTTTCGTTACAGATTCATATTTAATGTGTAATTATGGACTTTTATTAAATTAAATTATATATTCAATAGAGTTCTATGAATAAGTCAAGAATGATAGAATGAATGATAGAATCCCATATTTTCAGTCCCTAATACACATATAACAAGTACATGCAGAAGAAAAATTGAACAAGAAAACTTTGCACAGCTGTCCTTGTTCCCACTGGGGCCAATTAAATATTGTACAAACAATCTGTCTCTCCTTTAGGAGCTTTCATCATGCCTAGTATTTTTTTTTAATTCAGAATGTAATAAATGCAAACTATGTCATTAAGGTCTTATGACTAAATTTCCCCATTGTGGAGAATGGGGAAGGGGAAGCATGCAAGAATCACACTGACCATATAACATTGTATAGTTTGTATATTGCAAATGATACAATCTACAAGTTGTGTTTTATTCTGAAAATGGAACCAAACTGAATAATTCGTCTCTCCTTTCATATCTCTTACCCTAGAAATACAGGCATTCATGGATGTTTAGAAAAATAACAGGTTTAAATATCTTAATAATCAGATTTTGTTTTTTTATTTCATCATGTTCTTAATTAGAGATGTCAATATTTATTATAGATGTATTGAAGCACTGTACACTGTGAAGTAAGCAATCCATTTTATTAGATTTATGCAATCTAGCCCCACCCTTCTTTTCTTAAATGAGGCATTGTACAAGATTAGATTCACAGATATAACTAAGGCATAACATGATTAGCTGATTTATTGCTTAGTGGAAGTATAAACCACTCAGAGTAGCTTAACATGCTGTGTTAGTGCCAATCAGTCACTATCACTATCAACAAACCTGCTTCAGTAAATCATGATTTAACATAATGTTAACAAAAATGTTAACAAAACCCAGCTCAGATTTGCATATCACACTGATCCATAAAATCATATTAGTGTAGAATAATATGTAAATCTAGTTATTGGGGTTTAAGGCTACCATATCTTGGGTAAAAGAAAAGAAAACTTTGTATAATCATTACATAGCAGTAGAGGGATTTTGAAAGCTGAAATTTACAGCAGCCATCTAGTCATCATCCAGACTTTTGCAGCTTGGACAAGTATCTGCATATCTTTTGTAGTTTATTCAGCAAAACATAGGTAAATGATAGTGACAATACAATGTGGATGAACCAAAACTCTACTGCTAATATTTCTAAATTTGTAGACTTGTTTTCTAGAATTGGAAATGGAATGTTTTTCTTCCAGTTCAAATAGATGCTGAAAAATACAATACTTTATTTACAAGTTACATTCTGATTCACTCTAAAGGAGTGATTATGATTCACTCCAAAGAACCTTCTATCATCTACCATTAAAATAGACTTTCCCCACATATTTAAGTGCTTTTCAAGATGGCCGAGCTGCATTGAGTGGTGGCTATCAGTCTTGCCAATGAAAGAAAATAAAAATTCTTCTGTGGGAAGCATTCCTAGGAAAATCACAACATGTGTTATTAAAATATACATCTTTATCAATTATACAGAAGTGGTTGAAGAATATAGTTGAAATGTTTCATGAATGTTTCCTTCAATGCTGCTTTAATATCAGAAGTGTTTAGGTGAGAGTGAAGGGGTTCAACTGTTCTCATCCTTTATCTATGAAATAAAATAGTCCTGTCCACTCATTACCCTATACAAATACATGAATAATTGTGTTTGCTATGAGATAATTGTCTGTTTATGGCACACCAGGTTCTGCAAGAACAAGATGTATTTAGTACATAATATTAAATATATTTATCTTTCAAGGATAATTTGAATGCAAAATTATCTACTGATGTGAAAAATGCAATCTGTTCTCTCTCTGTGTGTGTGTGTGTGAGTTTGTGTATACACCTGTGTGTGCATACAGCTTTGAGTCAATGTTGACTCCTGGTGACTACCTGGATTAGTCTTTGCAGTTTTCTTGGCAGGATGTTCAGAAGTGGTTTGCCCTTGGCTTTCTGCTAGAGTTGAGAGGGAGGGACTGGCCCAAGGTCACCCAGCTAGCTTTGTATCTAGGCTGGAACTATAACTCATGGTCTCTGTTCTTTAGGAAAGCATAGCAATGCTCTAAGATAATTGAATTCTGTCTTTTGTTAAGTCTGTGATTTGTGGTTTTAAAGATAAGCCACTCATACTTCTTCTCTAATTAATAACTATCCATTCCAATGTTTGAATGGGTCCTTCAAGAACACTTTTCTTTCCTTCCTTGGCAGAAGATGTTAACTTCCCATGTCTTTTCAATCTTATTCTTGGGCTGGTCCAACCCATTTTTACCAATAAAAAAGGGTTTCTACGGCAGTGCTGCCAGACTGAATGTCATATGATGCTTTTTACTTTTTCCTATCTATTGCATTTCTTTAATGCAACACTAAAACCATCAAGCATGGAATATTGCAGAATCCAACCCAATGTGTCTCCCTTTGCAATATATAAAGAAGGAGGGGAAGTGGTTTCCTGGTGGTTTCCTCATGCAAAATATGTTTACTTGGCTATTATGTCATTTCTATTGCTTGAATTGTCAGGTGTATACCTGTCCCAGTGGTATAATTCCCAGTCCCATTGCTAAGAGTTAACTAAAACTATCAAGAGGAGTGTGTAATAGAAAATAGACCAAAGGGAATGTGAAAAACTCATTAACAGATTATTAGAACATTGGAACCTTTGTGTTCCCTTGAATCACCAAGATAGAGACGAGATGGTTCACCCCCACAGGGACTTCTCAGAACAGCTGTCATGGACATTTCTACCAAAGCAGCTGATTAGGCTTTCTCATTAAGTAAATGGTAGCACTGGCAAGTCCATGACAAGCTGAGTTTGCATTTACAAACGTGCATTAAGCACTTCTTTAAAACTGAATTTTATTTATGACTCTGCCATTTACAGAATGAAAGGCAAAGTTTCTTTGCCAGTTTAAATGTGCTGGAAGGGAAGAGAACCACAGCCAAAGATGTTATCTTATTTTCAGTTAGTGTGGAATGTTGCTTTCAAACAATCACTATTTCTTATTGTAATAGTTTTGTTTGTATCTTTCAAAGGCCTTCTATTACTTGCTTTCAAAGGTTAAACAACAAGGGCAATAACTGACCATCAATGGGAATATGTGGGAAAGGATTCATTTGAAAAGTAATTTGATAAGATTTGCTTGACAAAACTTCCAGACATGCTACTGTGCATTGGAAAAAATGTACACTTCCATACACTCATTGTTATAGAGGGCCTAAAAAAATTAAGTTACCACTTGCCAGTAAAAAAAAGGTTACATTGTCAAATGAGTATGATACTTTTAAAGTGATCTCAAAGTTACAAGAAACTAAATAAATATTTGTAATAGAAATGCTCCCTCTTCTGGGAATGTTCTTGTGTAAATGTTAGCTGGAGGATTTTCTCTTTTTTTGCTGTGTAGTATAGTTTGCAACCCTAACATCAGTGCAACAACATTATTCTCCAAGCTGTCCTTTCATTTGTTTTGTTTTGGCATAGCATCCAATGAAAAACCTATCCAAATCAATAAGTCAATGAAACAAACTTTAACGTAGTATGATAAGCAAGCCAAGTTAATATCCTTAATGTTGCAGCCTTCTTGATGGCATACATAACTCAGTTGAACAGTAATTGCTTTTATTTGTAAATGACTTTTAAAAAAATTTTTAAGCCATATATACTATTATTCCAGTATTGATGCAAAAAATAGATGCTTTTCAATCTGGATCTACATCATCATGCTTACCTATTGTCAAGTATTAAATGCTGGAAGCCAAAAATTGGGATAAATTTGGGTGGCCAGTATTAAAATCCAAACATACTCAAACTCTAGTATCTGTAGAAAAAAAGTATATCAGTTAGAAATATGAAATGGAATGTCTAATAAAAAAAAGAATCAACTCTTTTCCCCATGCCAAATTGATTTTATGGGGAAACCCAAATTTACAAATTGGGAAAAAGATGGTGATGTAGGAAAAAAAATAAATGGAAGTGGGGGACATTGACTTTCACCAACTGCTAATGATGAAAATGATTTTTAAACATACTTTGTGTTAAGAGATAAATGTAATCTATCGGTTATAACCCAATAGCAATATTTGCAATTACAATATTAAGAAGTTTGAATTAGCAGCATTTTCAGCTTCTGAGACCCATGAGACATTAGAATCATGTGTTTTATCCTTTAACTCTAAGAAACCTACAATTAGCTTTTATAGATATTTGTTATCACTAAATTAATTTTATATGCAAATGTTAAGAAATTTGAAAAAATGAATTAGAGATCCCTATATTGTTTAGTGTATAGCTAAATGGGAGACTGGACCTCAGATTATGCCTACAAAACAAAAAAATATTTAGAATGTATTGATCTCCATAATAGCCACAGGAATAGCACTTAGATAGAGCTTCACGGTGCTTTAGAGTTTGTAGATTACAGTAAAGGACTTTCATAAACAGCATTTTGTTGGAGATGTAATAAAGATAATGCTTTTTAAAATATATATATTTCTAAAATGTTCTATATTTAGCAGGTTTGGGGAGAAAGTAGTGGATTATATAAAAATGATTGTGCAACAAAAGCTTACATTTTCAGAGGATAGTATTCTTTTGAAGTATTCTTTTTGAACTATATACTTAACATATAGGCTACCTGAGTTGCTTGATAATGAGAAGGGCGGTATAATAATGTAATAAATAAATAAATAATATGTGGAATTTTGCAATTGGACAACATAAATGTGTGTGCTCTTATTATGGCTGATACTACAGCACTGGAAAGAAAAATGGATTTCACTCAATGGATTGAAAATCAGATTGCACTTGCTTCTTAACGTCTGTAGGGTAGTTGCTTTTGAATGTTGAAGTAGGAAAGGCCCAGTCCTATCAGTGTTGTGACATCACAATGTACTCTCTGTCCTTCCTATGCATGTGTGGTGGTGTTGCAGCCATGAAGAAAAGGGATGGAGCTTGCATTGTAACTGGCAATGCAGCTTTCATTGTTTTGAAAAAACATGGAAAACGTGGCTTCCCTGTGAAGGGTCATTGCGAATCAACACTGGAAGAGTCTAGAGAAGTTCATAGGAGCCACTTGTTAATTTGGGGAAATCATCCAAGCCCCTTGTTTAAAACGAATAGTTTGATAAAATTTAAGAAACCCTTTTGACTGAAGTTGACCATTGATTATTTTTTTTCCCCTTTCAAATTCTTCAAGTCCTCTTTGGTTGCCAGAAATAAAGTAATCAGGAAAAGGTTTGGCCATCTGACTTTTGGTGTATGCTATAAATAATCATAGCTATCAATATAACCTGGATCAAATCTGGTTACTGCTTGGATGGGAAACACCAGGAAACCCTAGCCTGGGAAGTTAAAAAAAAAAACTCCAGAAGAATTTAACAGCAAATCGCTTCTGTACTTTTGCCAGGAGAATTACATAAACTTCTCTGGAGTATCCTTTTCCTGGAAAGTTCAGACAAGGTAATCTGAATGAACGGGTTGCCTCAAGTATCTTAGACCCAAGCTACTCAAATCCTAATAATCCCAGAAAATCCCAATCTCCCCATGTAACCTCCCTAATCCAACAATCTCTGCAGGTAAGAGCACAGTTATCTTCTATGGATAGCTTCCCCAATACTAATAGGGGAGAAGATGGCTTTAAACTTAACTTTTTCAATGATCCCTGCAGGAAAAGGATTGTTGTGTCTAGATAAACGAGGAAACCTGAGTTGGTTTGAAGAGAAGACAGTAAGAAAGAATTTGTGTGTGTCCACATGTGTGTGCTGGTAGAGAAGTTGAGTGAAAAATTGACGCTGCCCAGCTAAAACAGCAGGCAGCAGCAATATAGGAAGATGCTGGAGGCAGATCACTTTAGTGGCAATGGCATCATTTCATGCTGCATAGGAGAAGGCACTTCTGTATTTTACCAAGAAAACCGTGTGGATAGAAAATGCAACATGATTTAAGATACAGTACTGGACAATGGGCCCCTCAGATCGGAAGGCAGTCAACCTGCTACTGCAATGAGGAAGAACGGAGGATATTTTGGAATGCTAATGGTGCTTATGACATGGCTACATTAAAACCTCTAGGATGTTGCCATACAGGAAAAGAAAATCCAAAACTGCAAATACAGAATTACAATGGGAACAGGGAACATAAGAAGTACGGTCACAAGAAAGCTCAACGGAAGGCAATATGAAATTAAATACTACAAATTCATAACTTGGGCGTCAGCAAATTGGGATGTCAGAAGTCAAACAGTATGTGCTTCATGGAAAGGTCTTTAATTGTGTTGATTGTTTCGAGTTGTGAAATGCTTAGAAAAAAATAGGAATTCCAGAACTTTGTATTGTTCCCATGTGAAACTTACATGCCTATAAGAAAGCCACAGTATAAAGAGACCATGGTGAAACAAACTGAGTCCAGATTGGAAAAGGAGTGAGGCAAGGCTGTATACTTTCTCCTTATTTATTCAATCTATGCGTGGAATACATATTGAGGGAAGCTGGACTGGAAGAAGATGTGCATGGTTTTAAAACTGCAGGAAAAAACATCCACAATCTGCATTATGCTAATGATACTATTCTGAAGGCCAAAAAGGCAAATCATTTACAAGTTCTTGTAAAAACAACACTCAAGGGGCACAGTAAAAAAAAAAAAGAGAGATTGTAGTTAAATATAAGGAAGATAAAATTAATCACAATAGGTACAGCAACCAGCTTTAAAATTGACAGCGAGGATATTGAAGTGGTGCACAGCTTTTGCTTTTACAACCAATTAATAGTAAACAAATAGCAGTCAAGGAATACACTATACAGTAGGTTTAAAGTTTTCCCTGTCTACTTGTGTCTGACTCTAGGGTGTAGTGTTTATTTCTTGGCTGAGGGAGCCATTGTCCGAAGACACTTCCATAGTCATGTGGCCAGCATGGCTATACTCTGAGGGGCACAGAATGCTGTTACCTTCCCATTAATTTACTCTATTAATTTATTCGTGTTTGCATGTTTTCAAAATGAGAAGTGGGCAGGAGTTAGGGTATGTAACGGGAGCTCACTCCATCGCATGCCACACAGGTCTCAAACGTGGGCTGTCAGCTTTCCAGCTGACAAGCTCAGCATCTTTAACCACTAAGCCATTTGTGCCCCCATTAACATCACAGACTAGCACACTCTGTAAAATAGCAATGAGGGCTTTGAAAATATCATTCAGATGCCAGGATCTGTTTATGCCCCAAAAGATCAGAATATGAAACTCTGCAGGCAATAGTTTTCCCTAGGACACTCTATAAAAGTGAAAATTGGATTTTGAAGAAGCAAGATACAATATTGACATTTTTTTTTAAACTTTGGAGTTGAAAAAGACTTCTGAGAATACCAGGAATAGACAAAAAAAATCTAGATTAATAATCAAACAAATCAGAGTTTTAAAAGACACAAATAACCAAGCTCAATTTATCATCCTTAGGTATACTGTGCATAGATCTCGCTCTCCTGAGAAAACCTAATCCTGGGAAAGGTGGAAGGAAAGAAAGGAAGAGGAAGAACAAGGGAGGATTTTCTTTGGACAGTGAAGTAAAAATGCAAAAGAATCACTGTTGTGCTTGATCATACTAACCTCCAAAGGAAGAGAATATAGGTAGATCAAGATTGAACTGTGGAGTCCTTGTTGATCTCTGAGCTTGTTTGTTTGCTTGCAGACATTTCATTACCTCGCTAGGTAACATGATGATGATTCCTAGTTGGGTAATGAAACATCTGCAAAGAACCAAGCTCAGAGATCAGCAAGAACTCCTCATACTATTAAATAGAAAGGTTATTACACCTGGGCTGCAAAAAAACTGATTTCCCTTTATTCATTTATGGTGACTATAAATATGTAGTGGCTATATTTTTAAGTGTAGGTAAAGCATGAAATTCTTTGATAGAGCTTCTTCGGAATCTGGATGTCATTGAAAACCCATGATAACTTTTAACTTCTGATAAAAAATATTGGATAGATCTCCCAATGTCTCACCTATGATAATTTTTAGGATTAGGCTGGGCCACCAAATTTCTACTCTGATTATTTTAGCATGACTCCAATCAGGGTTTTGCAATTATTTTCTTCATATTTGAGATCTAAAGTGCAACTTTGCACATAAAATGGTATAATAGCCATGACTGGAGTAAAGGGTGGGAAAATAAAGTCACAGTAAACATACTGTGTTTTCAAGATGATAATCTTTGCATAGTTCTATAGTTAGATTTCTGAAAAATCCCCCCCCCAATGAATACTATTGCACTTATCTCATGAGAGATTCCATATTATGATGGCATGCCAAGAAATTCTACAGTTCTCTATTCACTCACTGATCACACACATACATCTACTTCGACATCAGTATTGATTTCTGGCAACTGCCCTCATCACTCCCTGTAGTTTTCTTGGAAAAACTTTCAAAGTGGTTTGCCTAGGGCTGATTGGCCCAAATTCATTCAGATACCCCTGTACTTAATAAGGTGAGGCTGGAATTCACAGCTCTCCCATTTCAAGCATGGTGCCTTAACCACAACACCAAACTGGCAATATATAACCTATGCAATGTCTTCCTCTAGCCCAGGGGTGGGCAATTATGGCTCCTTCATGACTCGTGGACTTCAACTCCCAGAATTCCTGAGCCAGCCATG
>JAEANM010004605.1:0-20574 GCA_017656035.1 Myanophis thanlyinensis
TAATTTTAATTGGGTTTTTAAATTGTTTACTTGTATGTTTTTACCTGGCTGTGCACCGCCCTGAGTCCTTCGGGAGAGGGGGGCGGTATAAAAATCCTGAAATAAAATAAAATAAATAAATAAATAAGCTCTGTTATGTGAAACTGAGTCCCGTGTCTCTTTTAAATCCCACCTGCACCACTATAGTCACAAAATGACTGTAGTTTTCATTATGAAAGAAAAAAACTTGAGAGTATCTGCATTGCAAGTTAGCTCAAAAAGGTGCAGGTTTTAAAATATGCCCTCGCTCCGAGTGTTTCTTATCCTCAGCAAGTGGATTCTCCAGTGCTGGCTGGGGGATTTTGGGGAACGAAGTCGACACATTTAGCGCAAGGTGGCAGGGACTATAAAGTGAGAAATCTATGGGCAAAGTAGCATTCTGATTAGGATTTTTCAACTTCTGAGCTGCTACTCTGTTTTCTTTTTATATTCCCTAATTATGACCAAGCTCAGTAAAGAGAAAAAGTATATTTTTCTCAAGGCACAATCTCAGTTGTCAGAACACAAACTCAGCTCTTTTCATTTTCTTCGCTTTTATTATTATAAACTGTCTGGAGTAGCCCTACAGTGAGATGGCCGGAAAATTAATTAATTAATTAAACAAACAAACCTCCAGTTCAAATTATAAGGTGGCTTACTTGAATGTGAGCCAGTGATAATTGCACTATCTGGATTTCTTTTTATAAATTATAATATTCTTTTGCGTGTCCTAGATGTCACTCACATGTTTCACAACAACATTCTCATCTTGTTGTCTCTGTCAGATTTGTTGCCAGGCTCTGAAATTCCTAGCCAAAATTCAAAATCAACCCTTGATTGACCTGAAGCTGGTAAATGAAACCCTCTATGACCATGTAGAGCAAATGAAACAGATCTATCAGTATCGTGAGCAGCTGAAGCTACTGGGTGATTACCTTCTCCTTTGTCGCAGTGGCGCCTTGAAGGAAATCAGTAAGAGGTGAGCCAGAGGCATGAAAAGGGCCTTCTCTAAAATCAATATATTAATTTGAATTGACTCCAGCCTCCCAATGCAAGAATAAATAAGGATTCTGCTTCCAAATGATGCTGGCTATTTAGTCAGAGATTGTATGTGGATCTGGATGCTTACCACCACTCGCAGATGCCTTTTGTACCACTTTCATTCATCAGATAGACACAATTGCCTCCACAAAAGTTGTTTTATGTACACATTCCCAAGCTTATTGCCATCCTCATCATACATGGTTACTCAGCAAGAGCAGTAGAATACTTCCATTTCAGTATTGTCTGTTTTGGACATAGCAGAATTCTAGTCTTTAGCTATCTCTTTCTCCCTCTCTTTCTGAAAAGTGGTCTGGTCCCATATGGATTCCAGAAGCACTGCAAGAGAGAGAGAGAAAAGAAGAGCAATGCTGTTTCCATCTCTTCAAGTCAGGAGGATAGGGCTTGTATTTGACGACACTGAAGACTTCTGGGGGTATTGTTGGGCCTGGTTTGCTAATCCCAAACCTGTGTAATGTGATATGTATACAGTGTGCATTCTCATTGTAAAAAAAATGTTGCTAGAAAAATTGAAAGAAAAAAATCCCAATATATCGGTATCCAATTTGGCCCTGAATACCATCCAGTGTGTTTCTTGTGATCTCTGAGAAATGGAGAGAAATCGGCTCAGGGATTGAGCAGAGGTATATTTCTGAGATCAAGAAATATGGTCAAGTAAAGTGTATCTTGTGGTACAACAGCTCAATGAAGGCAAGAGTTGAGAAGAGTAAAAAGAAGGATGAACAAAAAAGCCTAAGAGATCAGTTTGTGTGTAGAAATGGAGCACGAGAAACTAAGCAAGAGTTCTTGCTGTCTCATCAGGATTTCATTTTATGTTGTATAAAACTTCTGGAATGCAGTGGAGAACAATTTTTAATGTACTGTTGTTCTTTGAAGGCTTGACCACCGGCACTATCTCCTGGAGTTTCCCCATAAATACAGTGTGGCTGACATGAGGCAGGTAGGTGATCTGGAAAAAGAAAATATTTCAATCTACAGGCAGGTGGAAATTCAGATCAAAAAAATATTATCCATTTTTTCACCCTCTCAGCTGGATTCCCCAAAATTGCAGCCTAGCAACCTGCCATACAAATTATTTGATGCACCATGAGATGTTGCATCATTTAGCGCAGAGCAGGAAGCAGGAAGCTTTTGAGAGTTGGTCTGTGCATATTCAAATGCAATCTTTCTCTGTCATAATTTTGTCCTATCTGAAAAGTATAGCAATAATCAGCTAAGCTCTCCTGGAATTCTCTGGCCAATTTGCTTCTGCTCGCCAATTTTTTTCCTAATTCTATATGTTGCAAAATTTTTGGTAACTGCATTGGATCTGCATGAAACAAACAAAATGTTAAATAATTATGATATTTATCTAGTTACTAAGCACATCTAACTTATATTAAAGTAACCAAAATATCCTTACAATGCCCAAGGCATGTCAGAACTCAGCATGTCTCCCTAATCTACCTATTCCAGGTCTAGGACAATTCGCCGCGGCCATATCACTGCAGCCAACTTGCCACAGGACAACTTGATGTGGGTCAATTCCACCTGGGATAACTCAACTCTTTGCTTCTACTTGGCAAGTCTTTCTGGTCTTTTTGCATGGAAAAGAGGCTTTAAGAATTTGGTCCTCCGTGGAGAGGAGTATCAAGACCCTGAGGCTATTCAGCCTTGGAATCCCCTCTCCCATGTCCTAACAGATCACCCTGAGAGCCCTGGCCATGCTGAAGCTGTGGGAAAGCACCGAACCTCCTTCTCTTCCACTGCAAGTCAAGTCAATACCTGGATCCAGGAGTATCCATCTTCCCCCACTTCAGTCTGGCTCAGAGAGGTGAATACCAAAGCCACCGCCACTGTCTAAATGAGAAAATTAGTGAAGAATCACACCCTGCCCAAGCGCTCCCCAGAGATTGTGCTTTGCCCACCTGGCTGTGCTGTATTCACTCCCAGCCTACACTGGATCTCCCTTCCCCAGAGTCTGTGGAAGTCCTGGCTATAAGGAGACCAGGAGGGGATGGATCTGCCCCCCAGGTCCAACCCAGTCCATCAGGACACTGCTTGTCTGGGTGAAAAAGAAAGTGCTGCTCTGCCAATTCTGTGTGAGATAATTAGGGGGATGAACCGAGGAAATCCATCTGGTACCAGAAGGGAGTGAGGACAGCACAACCAGCCTCGGGGTGGGGGGTGAAGCACAATTTCTGGGGAAGGCTCGCTAGAGAGCTCAATGTTTGATTAATTTGCCCATCTACACAGTGGCAGCGGCAACATGTTATCATCTCTAGCATCACCTCTCCAAGCCAGATCACAGTGGAGAAAGATGGGGGGTCCCCCTGAATCCAGCAATTGACCTGACTCACTGCAGAGGAGGAGAAGGTTTGGTCCTTTCCCACAACTCCAGCATGGCCAAGGCTCGGGTGATCTAGTAGGGCATGGGCAAGGATTCCAAGGCAGAGATAGCCCTGGGATTTCGACAACCTCTCTCCAGGGGCACAATGCCCACAGGGCTGGGGACTTCCATGAAAAGGAGGGCCACATTCCTTAGGCCTCTTTTCCATGCAACCAAACCAGGGAGGCTTGCCAGGTAGAAGCAAGGCATTGAATTATCCCATGTGGAACTGTCCCAAGGTGAGTTTCCTGTGCGAGTTGTCCCTCAGCAACATGGCCGTAGCGAGTTGTACCATTCCGACCCACCCCTACTATACCCCACCATGATCCTTTCTTTACCTTACCTCCCTCACTTTGGCTATCATTGCTAATGTAACTTATTTCTGCATAGTTTATTCTACCATGGCATATCTTGCCACCCCGTCCTCAGTCTTCTCAACACCATCCCCTCCCTGCCATCAATCAGCTGCTGCCTGTGTCCATCTCCACATTCCTTACCTAACCTCCTTTGAACTACTACTACCTGGACATGATCAACTATGTTACAAAGCAAGCTGGCTCAAATTCATGCATGAAACAAAACATATGAAATGTAATGTATTCTGGTTTTGACATGGACCAGCCAAAATAAGCTATTTCCTGCTGTGTTTTAAGGCATCGTAATGGCCTTGGCCATTTTTTGCTGAACATGTGTTCCATATTTTGAGAGTTCCTGTGAAGATAGAAATAGAAGTGATTTCCCTGTTCCCCACCAATTGTTCATGGCCCTTCTCTTTTCTTAGATAGCAGACAGCGTATTTGAAACTTTTCTTCAGTCACTGATCCAATTTGCCTCCCATCATGTGTACAGCTGTGATCTTTGTACTCAGAGGGGCTTCATCTGCCAAATATGCAACAAGAATGACATCATCTTTCCCTTTGAATTTGATACAACCAGCAGGTAAGTGTTACACATGTCCCTTACACTAGAACTGAATACACATTTTAAGGAAACTAAAATAAAATTTGAGATCTCCTGTATACATATTGACCATATCTCGCAGCTTGCTGTATTAGCAGATCAGGGGGTAACTTTCAACTCTACCTAATACAGGACTGAGTTATTTGAGTTATCCCTTAGGACAGCTACCCATGATTCCCCCTAAAGACAGCTGCCTGTCCCACTTGCTCTAATATGGTAGGCAGACTTTGGATCCCCTCTTTGAAGTAGTGCCATCTGATAGGACCTAGATTGCGTGTGTTCTCAGTAGCAGTGCCTTGGGATGATTTTACCACCACCACCACCACCCCACACATAACACAGGATGCTAAGCTGACCCAAATCCTGCTGGCCTTTAGGAAAATTTTAAAAACATGGTAATTTTCCCAAGCATTGGGGCAAAGATGTGTAAGTTTCCACCAGAAAAGGGTACAAATATTAGCCAAGTTGCCTATTATCTATTATTACTATTCATTGTATTTTCATTTTGGTTCTTTTTTCTTTTAAATAAGCTGACCAAAATGGCATTGTCTATATATATTTGCAAATATATTTGTAAATAAATAAATAAGTCCATATTTACATAGCATACTCATAATTATACCAAGTAAGAGGCAAGATAATTAATTGAAATGTTAATGAAGTCCTTAAAACTTACTATAACAATAAGTAACATATAAACATATAAATATCCTTCTTAGAAAACATTTATCTGTTCAAGTTGGGGTTAGGCTCTTTAACAGAGAGATTACTGAGAGGATACAAAAATTAAAAGAATAGCCTTAGCCCACCATGTTTTTTTTTCCAGATCTGTGACTGTATTTAATTTAATTTAATTTAACAAGATTTCTATACTGCCCCTCTCCCGAAGGACTCGGGGTGGTGCACAGCCATCTAAAAACAAGATACATAAAAGTTAAAATATGATTAAAATAGATTAAATCAGTGGCCAAAGTAGGAATTTAAATAAACCAGATTATAAAAAGTTAAAAATTTAAAAATTTAAAAATGTAAGACAATTCAGTTAAAAAATCGAACAATTTTAAAACCTCGTTAAGTGTTAGGCCAGACTGGCTTGCTGGAATAGATGGGTTTTTAATACACGACTGTAGGATATCCTTCCCCGGTTTAGCAAGTTTTCAGCCCATTAGGTGAAGATTATATATGCAGTAACAAAGCACATCCAGAGATTCTCCAGGTTCTCCAGGCAATCAGAAGAAGGTTGATTCACCTTCTGTGAGGCAGTTAAAATCCTGAAAAGATTTCATTCACCAGATCCATCTTTGAGTAGCCTTTAGATATAATTGTTCATCCTGCAAAATTATAACAATACAATGGCACACATGGTGATCTTCCCTTTTGGCTATGTATTAGAGCAGGAAGAGTGTCTCCAAGCTCAGATAAACTTACTTCCTGCTTCCTGAGCCAGACAATTTACCTGTGAAACAGGATGTTCTTGGTAGCTCTGGGGAGTTTTTTTTTTAAAAAAAATTCTGGTAGCAGCACAGCAATAGCCACTTCCTTAATCATCATCATCCTGCCTAGCTGGCAGCTGGGGATAATTTTCTCGTGCATGCCTCCTCAGCCAGAGGCACACCCACACTCAATGGCCAGCAAAGTCAACCAAAGGGTATTCATCATTTGAGGGAGCCTTCTGGAATGATAGACAGTGATGATCTGTTACTTTAATAAACACAATTTAAACACAGAAAGTAATCTCAAAATCTCTTCTTAGCTGTCAGGCAGAGGCAAAAAAATAAAGCAGCATGTAAGCCTAAATATGAAGAAACAGGCAGCTATATAATTATCTAACTTTTATCCCTCTCCCTGTTAAATTGCTTTAAAGTTGCCTTATAGCTAGTAAAATTATTTAATCATCTAATATAATGTTTTTCAAATTTAATTTAATAACAACATTTCTATACCGCCCCCTCTCCCGAAGGGCTCAGGGCAGTGCACAGCCATTTAAAAACACAAAATATAACAATTAATATACAGTTAAAAATAAATTAAGTGGCCAATTAAAATCAAATTTTGGAATATTAAAAATAACAATTTAAAATTCCAGCCAATAAAACCAATTTAAAAAACCAATTAAAAACCAATTTAAACCCCAACCCCCCACCCCCACCCCCAACCCCAACCAATAGTCCTAGGTCAGACCGGCTTGTTGAAACAAAATGTGCCAACTTTAAAGTATGTGTATTTCAACTCCCAGAATATTGGCTGGGAAATTCTAGGAGTTGATGTCCACATGTCATAAAGTTGCCAAGTTTAAAAAACGGATTAGATCTAATCTAACCCAGGAGGGTGCATATTTCTGTGGGGGCTGTACTCCAAACTAACCAAAATTAAATTTCATTATATTTTATTTCATATCTGATGTAATTGAAATGAATTTTAAGTGGTGAATTTCTCCTTACATATTTTCCTTAAGTGATATTAAAAATACAATTTAATAACTTTGGAGACGTCAATAGCATATACACACAAAGTTTGGCAGACTCTCTACAGCCCTAGGCTCTGCTTTTCCCCTTTCAGCTGCTATCCAGGGCTCCTTTTTATATCTGCCTGCTCATTCCTTTTGACCTGAATGATTGGGACAGAAACTGGGACCAGTATGTGCAACATGCTGTTGTATGTAAAGTTAACTGTTCTCTCCCGAGAAATGATATCTAGGTAAAGGTAAGGATTCCCCTCACAAATACATGCTAGTCATTCCCGACTCTAGGGGGCAGTGCTCATCTCCCTTTCTAAGCCAAAGAGCCAGTGCTGTCTGATGATGGTTCCATGGTCATGTGGACGGCATGACTAAACGCCAAAAGTGCACGGAGCACTGTTTACCTTCTCAGGTGGTCCCTATTTTTCTACTTGCATTTTTTTACATGCTTTTGAACTGCTAGATTGGCAGAAGCTGGGTCAAGTAATAGGAGCTCACTCCATTATGCAGCGCTAGGGATTCGAACTACCAAACTGCCAACCTTTCTGATCGACAAGGTCAGCATCTTAGCCACTGAGCCACAGCATCCTCTCGATATCTAAGTACCAAGGGAGAAAAGCATAGTTTTTCAACCATTTTTTTCTTACAGAATTGGAATCTCTAAGTGGAGTTTTTTTCAAGAGTTCAATTGAGGAGGACTGGCAGTAGGGATACAATGACTTTATTTGTAATTCCAGTTTCATGTTTGAGATGTAAAAATATTATAAGAGGGAGCATTATTTGCCTTTGGAGCAAATAATACAGAATGAGAATATCTAATACCTTCCAGTCTGTTGTACTACAATTCTAACTTGGCTGTTGAGCTCTAATGTGACCTTCTCAGGTAGTTAACTACTCACAGATGATGAGTTGCTTCTAGAATTGATATACTTCTTTTTCCTTACAGGTGTAGTGAGTGCAAGACTGTCTTCCACAATAGTTGTCAGGCAAATGTCAATTTCTGTCCTCGTTGTGTCCGTCGAAAGAAATATAACCAGTAACTGCAAGAATTACTTTGGAAATGATCTCAACTGTGCCAGTCCTTTGCATGAAATTCTTGAATTCTCCAGAAGGCAATTGGAAAACAGAAGCTTAGGAGCATTGTAAGTGCACTGCCAGTTGCACATCTTCTGTCTGGATTATATCCTACAATAACCAGTGCACCTTACCATCAGCTCTGGGAAAGGAACCCACAGAGATACTTCCTTGAATTCACTCATTGTTGCCATTAATTTTCATTTATTCCTGCCTTCCCAAGCAAATTCATCCTTTTTCTGACATTTGGTGAATACTGGATATTAAAGAGATATGTAGCAAGAACTTCTAAGAAGACTGATTTTAGTGGATGTGTCTTGATTTAAATTGCTGGAGAAAGGGAATGTTATTTTTCTTTAAAAAAAATGCACTTTCCAACAAATTTCTTGTGCCTTCTAAATGTCTTGTGCCAAAATAGCTGCTGAATTCTTTAGAAAGGCATTCTATCCTTGGTAAAGTGACCTTCTTATAAATAAGCTATTATTATTCTCCTCCTTTTTAAAAAAAATGCTCAGTCAGCATATTTCAGACTTGATTTTAATATTTTCTTTTACTCTTCTATGCAAATAATTAACTTTATTGAATAAATAACAGATGTCTTTTATGAATCCATTACTTCTGTGCAACAGTTTATTTACAAAGTAATTGTTAAGCTTGTGGGTTTATGTTCACACAGAGATCAATAACATCCTGCATTCAGGAACATGTGCCATAGAGAATAATACTAAAGAAAAGGTTGAAGCCTGGATTCTGGAAGAAACTGGATTCATTCATTCAATTTGTACAACTGCCCTTCTTAATAAGTGATTCTTGGCAGTGAGCAAATTTAAAATACTTCAAATACCAACAATTACAGCAATATAAAAATTAAAATACATAACAGTTGAAAAATATACCCTATAATCACTAGCACAACCAAAAAACAGGTCCCTGAACATGTTTGTCCCCAGGCAGATGATGATATTACAGCTGGAATATGAAGGACGTGCCTTTTTTAGAGAGTATTATAGTAAAAACATTCATCTTATTCCAGAGAGGCAGGGTACATATTTTGCTTCTTAAAATCTATGAAACTGGAAGAGCCTGAAATATTGACCATGTCCATTGCAAGGATTCTCCAATCTAAATCCAATAAAAGTACAAGAGCAAACTGATTAAATAAAAATGAAGATTCACAATGATGTAATAGTGTAATTACATCACCACATGTATGATTACATATTGCTTCAGAATAGCAATAAGATTTATATACCGCTACACAGTGCTTTACACTGTCTCTAAGCTGTTTACAGTCAGCATATTGCCCCTACCAATCTGGGTCCTCATTTTACCAACATCAGAAGTATAGAAGGCTGAGTCAATCTTGAGCTGGTGAGAATCAAATTGCCAAACAGCTGACAGCCAGCAGTCAGCAAAAGTAGCCTGCAGAACTGCATTTTAACAACTGTGCCACCATGTCTCTTAGTTAACATGCATCATCATGGACATATCAACATTTCTGCTCCCTCCATGATCACCCAGGTATTTTAAAATAATTTATTTTTGTATCCCTACAAACTTCCTTCTTTCCATAAAGCAAACCTAATTACATAGCTTCAGTCAAGAAACAGAGAATACACCATATGATACAAGGTATTAGTTCTCAGTTCTGCATCTGTCAGCATCTTGCTTTGGGGAGCACAATTTCCTCAAAGATCCATGTACAAAGTAATTTATTATATAAACTTTAATTAATAGACAGTACACACAGAGAAAAAGACATGTCCACAGATATTCCCTAGACATACTTCCTTGTTCCATCCTCTTATTTAGAACACATGTTTAAATTTAGTTCCAAAGTTATATAGTTATGTTGTGGAGTTGTTCAGATAGATTTTCAAGTTCCTCCAGGAAAGAGAGAGAGGAAAGTATATTGAGAATTGAGCAGTCATGCATATAATTTTATATCCATATTTTAATTGACATTCCATTAAAAGAACTCCCAAATGAAATCCAAATTTCAAAATTAGGATATGTTGCAAATCATACTGCTGCAGACCCTCCTTGGTCAAGGAATTCCAACTGGCAGGATACAGGAGAAGAGCCTTTTTTGCCTTCCACCCTATAGAACCCCTGAGCCCCTGAGGTGAGATTTACATCAACTGTTTTGGCCTTCAAAAAGGTCCTGAAGACCTGGCTCTGCTAACTAACTGGGGCCACCGTGATGTGGACATATCATTCTGGATGTAGTTAGAGGACTAAGATAAGACTCACTTCCCATATTTCTCCCTTCCTTACCATCTTTGTCAATTTTAAATACGTATTATTTCAATGCTTTACCTTGTTGCTTTTATTGATGGTAAACTACCTAGGAATGGGCAGCATAGAAATTACATATATACATACACACATACTTCCAGAAATAATTGTTTTTCTAAAGCAACATTACATAATCCAGAAGCTGTACCTCACACATCCAAAATTTGTCTCTTGTTCCTTTTTTACCTGCCAAAAAAGTTTTTTTTATCAGCCAATGAGTTTGGCCTTGTTTTGGCCTTACTTTGATCATTATGTACCAATGACATAATAACAATATCTTCAAATGCGCTTGACATATCTGCAATATTCATGAGGTTCATTTGTTCGTTAATAAGTTTTCATAACCTGTCTGTGTGAATCTATCTGCCATCAGGCAACAACTGTTTGGATGTGTGATTTTTTTTATCCCCTAGTGCCGTGATGGCAAAGCTATGGCACGGGTGCCACAGGTAGCACGCAGAGCCATCTTGCTGGGTACATAAGCTGTTGGCAAACTTACCTCCAGCAGAACATGCGATTGTGCAAGCATGCACGTGTGATTGCAGAGACCCAGCTGATCTTCAGGCATCCACTGTGCATGTGCACGATTGCAGCAGGAAATTCAGCTAGTCTTTGGAGTTTTCCTGCACATGCGATCGCTCATGTGTGTGTGAGTGCCTGCGCGCAGCGCACGTGCATTGCATGTGCAAAAGCTGCATACATGCACAGATGGTGCAGCTGCACATGCAGCACAAGTGGAGGAGCCGCATGCAAGTGCAGATGGCACTCACAAAGTACGTACTTTTTGGCACTCGGTAAGTAAAAGGTTTGCCACCACTGCATTTTGACAGGCAGTCAAAATAGGAACACAATTTTGCAATTTTGTTTCAGTTCGATGAAGTGGATACATGTTTGGAGCAGGGGGTTTGACTTCTTACTTTTTCCCATTTACTCTTGTCCATAATTCGAGTTCTTGACTACATCTTTTTGTTGAGTTCATCCCCTAGAACAGTGGTTCTTAACCTTTTTGAACTAATCACCTCCTAGAGCCAGTGAGGAAGTTGTCATCACCCCTTCCCCCAACATAACCTCTCAATCACAACATAGGAAATAATTCTTCAATTTATGCAAACAGTTTTTTGTTTTCTTTAAAATTTTCCCATATCTCAACTGTGTGAAAAATTTTGGTGCCACTCATCACTTTATTCCCAAACTCCCTGATACATGTATTTCATTATTAACTTATTTATTCAAGACACTTAAATGTAATGACTACTGAAAACAAAATTCAATTGCAAGAAAGTGAAATACCCCAAAAGAAAAACAGTAACATTTAATGATAGAATTACAAGTGAAATTTAAGGTGCAAAAAGAAATATAAAAAGTGCACAAGAACAAACCACAATGCAGGAACTAAGAATTTCAAGATGAAAACTCTGAAACTAAATCTGATGTAAGCAAATACAATGATAAAAGCTCAGACAAAAAAGAACATCAATGGCTGCCTTGTGCTTGGTGAGCTGATGCCAATTTCTTGATGTCTGGAATCATTTTTGTTAATCACATTCTTAAATCACTGCGCTCAGAGATGTGCAGTGCACTTCAACATGTTCCCTGACTTATAAAGTTGGACGGCGCTGGAAGGAAAGGCTAAAAGAAGCAACTTAACTTCCTTCCACAATATTGGGTAAGTGTTCCTCATTTTCACCCAAAAACCTTCGTAGCCGTAACTCTGAAAATGTAACTGGGCTTCACAGTCATATTTCAGATCTGTCAGTGGCTCTTGCAGTTTGGGATGAAGTTGTGCAAAGTTTACTATGAAAGGATTTAGCGCCCAATTTATCAGATCATAGAATCTGGATGCCATATCTTCTTTTAATTGCTTCAAGTGGCAGCTAACTGCAAATTAAATTTTTGACTGCACTGGAACCCTAGAAAAACACACGTGGGCATCGATAAACCTAGTTTCAACAGTTACGTTGACATTACAGCTGACGTCACAAGGGACAGCCACTCAGCTCACTAATAGTGAACGGTCTGATGTTTCTGTACGACAAATATACAGTGATTCACTGAATGAAAAAGTCTCAAAAGTGTCCCCAAAACTTCTGCTCCATTGCCCCCATATCACCCCCTTTTCATTCCTTCACCACCACCCCACATTGCCCCTTTTTGTTCCATTGCCCCCCTGAAAAATAAAATTGTGCTCTCGGGGGGAGGGGGGGTGATATCGTCCAGGTTAAGAATCGCTGCCCTGGACAACTATTCAACAGCAAAGTAGTCCCTGCCACACAAAAGCTTATTTCCCTCCCAGCATGGCCATTACTGAGAAGTCCTGGGTTAGATGCTTTATATAATTCATTCTTCTTCTCACAGATTGACTTATATATGGATCAGAGAGGAGCAATTAAAGAAGGGAAAGACTAAAAAACAATTAAGTTCAATACTTTCCAGGATACAGTCCCAGCCCATTCCACACATCTACAATCTTGATCACTGCTGAGAAAACAGAGGTAGAAAAACCTTTAGCCTTTGCTACCAGAATCTGATCATTTATTATATCACATATAAAAATCCACCCTGCATATGCTCTAGTTTTCCCCAAAACACCAGGGATGGTCCCATAAGAATAAACAATCATGAGAAGCAGTTGCCTTCCTTTTATTTCTTGCTAAGTGAATACAATTATTTGGATGTAAAAAAAAAAAGCTGCATGGAACCCAGTGTAGTTCATTCCATGCTGGGATCCTGCGACTTGGTTAGGGAAGGTGAAATATTGAGGTGGGTGGAAATCATATGCATGCAAACAGACAATCTCCGTGTGTGAGTCATTGTCCTCTAAACAGTGCCTCACCCCGCCTCACCACTGCCTAAAGGAGACTTCCTCTGAATAGGAAAACTTCCTTCCTCCATCCAGTGCAGTCTGATGGGAACACCCAAGTCACACTGCATGCTTTCTCAGGCACTCAACCTCTTTGTTACTGTGAGAGGCACAGGAGAGAAAGGGAACAAGCTGAGACATTTGTGGAAGAAACCAATTTTTCACTTTGGGCTCAAATGCAAGGGGTCTAAATCCATGAGGCTGTAAACACCTGTGTCTGCTGGATATGACCTGAATGTAACAGGCAGCCCAGAATAGGGCGTGGTGAGCTCATCGGGGTACTTTAATGTTTCTTTTCCCTCAGCAGGGTTTTTTCTGACTTTATCATTCTGGACTAACGTCAAAGCTTCCCTTGGAGTCCAGATTGATACTTCAAACAGGATGGATTACTTTTGATCTTCCCGAGGGCCCTGCACCCTACGTGCAACAATGAAGAACTGGGGGCAGAGCGTCCTGCCTGAACATTTTCCCACAAAGCTTTTTCAACTTTCTTAACCTGCCAATCTCTTACTGTGAAGAAGCCAAGAGAAACGGTCGTATTGAGATATTCCTCCCCACGGATCGTCACAGAATTTAACGTGGAGGGGGGGGAGGACCAGAGGCAGGTACAGACCAAACACACAAGTCCAGGCAGCTCCTGACACAATCAACAAGGAAGAACCAGGCCACACCTGAAGAGACAGGACAGATTGTGTGGACGGAGACAAGAGAAGAAACTGGCGAGATGTGAACCAGCAGGTAAAACCAGGGACCGAGGTGGGATCCAGGCAAGGCAAGCCAAGGGTGGGGGGAGCTGAGGTAGGACTCTAACAGCATGGGAAACTGACCGAGGGACAGTCCTTTTCCAAAATGTTGCTCTAACAACTGGAATCTGAGTGGTAGCTTTTGATTGGCCCACTATGTGTTTGGTTCCAGGCTTCGATGCTTGTCTGGGCAGGCCTCTCTTGTGGGGTGGAGAAATGGAATTCTGCCCAGTGCATGAAATGCACTGAAAAGGTTAGGAATTTGTTCCCAGCAGCTTTATGCTAATTGCCACCATAACAAAAGCCCTCAGTGCATTCAGCTGATATTTTGTAGATGAAGGGTGTTCTCTTCTGATTTACAAGCCACTTCAGTATAATCCCTAAATTGTCAGGGATTCTCCCAATGGGGTAAGGGCAATGAAACTGGGATTCGGATACCATATGAGATACTGGGTTGCCCTAAGGCCTTGGGATATTTTCTACGCTTCCATTTTCACTATCTCTGAACTATTAGGAATAACGAGACTACGCCTACTGCAGGTGGAAAATGCAAACAATAACATTTTTTTCTTTGGAAGCACTAAATAAAGTGTAGGTGCATCTGTTGATTAGAGCATGGTTCTTCAAACTCTGGCGTGAGTCAACAATTGCAACTACAACAGTGTAATAAATCAAAAACCTTCCTATAATATTTTTCCCCAAAGTCTGGAAAGAAGTGACATTTTGGAAGTCCAAAATGGAGTTAGTGGATACCCATAGTCCTGTACTTAATCCACTAAATTAGTGTATTTAACCTTTTTTTGTCCTTGGCCCTCTTCCAACATTGTTTTGCTAAGACCTGCTAGGGCCACTGATCTGTTTTCATTACCAATTAAAAATATTGCTACTTACAAATTACAAATATAATATATATATATATGTATTTATAATAAATACAGTATTCACAGTATAATACACTTTGTCTTTGTATGGTCCTTTTGGCACATGCTTGCATGCTTTCACCTGTGACCTACTTGAAATTTTCTAGGACCCTGAAGAGTCATGTGTATGACTATGAATTGTGAATTGCTGAATGAAATAATATATTTGTCTTGGTGGTGTAGGCTGGCCTTTGATTTCATAATGCATCATCATATCAGAAGAAGTATGCTTTTACTTTTTGTCTAATTTATTAGATATATTCTGCTGTTATATTTTTATGAATAGCTCAAGGTGGCAAACCTGTCCCGTACATCTTTCTCTTTCTATCTTCCCCACCACAACAATCCTGTTAGATGGGTTAGTCTGAGAGAAAGTGACAGCCAGTTCCTGAGCACCAAACCTTGTTGTACTCAGCAATAGTCTCTGTGCACTATATGTTGCTTTATTCTGAGTAACTGATTTTATTTTGTTAAATCTGAATTTGCACTACAGTTGGCTTAATATATATTTAATATCCCAGCCTTCCAGGGAGTGTCCTTGTACATGTGCAGATATTTTTTTCCTCTTGGCTGAATAGGGGAGTTGTCCAAACATGTAATAAATTGCTTGTAGTTTCCTAGGAAATAATGGGTCCATGCAGATCAATGGGAAAATATTACTGTTGAGGATCAAGTCCATCTCTTTTCCAGATAAATGATTCCAGAATAGACAGTGGCTGAATTTTTCAGTACAAAAGTTGTGAGCCATCCACTTGGGAAAGAAAAATATTTCTCTCAGGAGGTTCTCAATTTTTATTTTATTTTTTATTTATTTGTCAAACGTGTACAAGATAGCAGGTATAGGTATAAAGAAACATAAACAAAGGAAGTAAATACAGATAAATGGGAACAGTAAGGCAGGGATAGTAGGCACGCTGGTGCATTTATGCCTACCCTCTTTCTTAGGAATGGGGTGAGGTCCACGGTAGACAGTTTGAGGTTGAAGCTGTGAGGGTTTGAGGCTGTAACAACAAAGTTGGGTAGAGTATTCCAGACATTGACTACTCTGATGCTGAAGTTGTATTTTCTGCAATTGAGTTTGGAGCAGTTTACTTAGAGTTTGTATCAATTGTTTGCCCGTGTATTATTGTGATTGAAGCTGAAGTAGTCATTGACAGGTAAGATGTTGTAGCAGACAATTTTGTGTACTATGCTTAGATTGGACCACAGGTAGCTCAGTTCCAGACTGTCCAAGCCCCAAATTTCAAGTCTAATGGCATAAGGGATTCTAGTGTGAGTAGAGGACTGGAGTACTCTTCTCATGAAATACCTGTTCAATTGTGTTAATGTCTGATATACAGTGTGGATTCCAGGCGGATGAGTTGTATTCAAGAATTGGTCTGGTAAAAGTTTTGTATGCCCTAGTTAGCAATACAATGTTATCTGAGAAAAAGCTTCCCAAGATTAGGGTAACAACTCTTAATGCCTTTTTGGCAGTGCTGTTACAGTGAGCTCTGGGGCTTAGATTGTTTGAGATGAATACTCCTAGGTCCTTCACAAAGTGAGGGTTGTCTACGAGATCATTTCTGCCCAACTTATATTTGGTGTTCTGATTTTTTTAGCTAATGTGTAGAAAATAGCATTTATTAGTTGAGATTTGGAGTTGCCAAATGCATGACCATTCTGACACATAGTCAAGGTCACTTTGTAGGGCAGCAGCATTGTCAGTGGTATTAAATAATTTTACATCATCAGCGAAGAGGACACAGCTGCTTTTAATATGATCACATAGGTCATTGATGTAAAGCAGAGTGGGGGTCCTAAAACGCTGCCTTGGGGAACACCGCTGTTAACTGGTGCCGGATTTGACTGGGCCCTCCCTATTTTGACTATTTGTTGCCTGTTGGACAGAAACACGGATATCCATGTGCAGGGATGCCATAAGAACTTAGTTTCAACAGTAGTTTGCCGTGCACCAATTTTTGTATCAAGAATCTTCACGTAGACCATAAAGGAAGGGAATAAATTCCTTGTGTACAACAATGCATACCTGGTTCTATCCGTTGTATGTATGTCCAAAAGCCAGATTTATAGGGAGAGTTCTAAAATATTTTTTTTTGCATACAACTGTACATTTTCTGTAACTTTTAAGCCTGAGTATGTTTATTAATATATATGTCTAGCAACATGGATCTTTTTTTTTTTTAATTTCCCCATTTGAAGGCATGTGTTTTCTTGTCTCCATATTAGAGTAGCCAATTTTACTTCATTGTTTAATGAAACAAGGCAATACAAGGGAAGTGGTGTCTGCCATTAGTAGCTTTGCTCTTTGGGGAAGTGGTAAGTTTTTCTAAGAGAGTTTAATGTTATACATTAATCTGAAAGTCGTTCAGAGATTTGTAACCTAAATACAATGGCAAAATAAAATGTATTAATTGTTCAAAATATTTATTTCAGAATTTTACATAGTTGGGAAAAGAAGTACTTGGGGGGTGTGTGATAATTTTTTGATGTTATAGTCTTTTAATTTTATTTCTCCTGAATGAAAAAGAATATTTTTCAATCAATGACTATAAAGCACCTTACATACCTAAAACTGATATTGATTGCCAATTAGATAAACAAATCAATCAAACTGCTGCACATCTTACATGTCACTTGACAAAATTCAGGCATTCTTAAGGAAATAAAATAATTTAAATCTGAAAATAAAAGTTTAAATAAAATGATCAGAGCGATCAGAATATTTAATTAGGTGTTGGTTTAATAGCACATAATGATTGTCAACAAAATGAAAAATACAATAAATTTTTTAGCATTTTAGTATACAGTATAATCTTTGGCTTCTTTGATACATAGCCATAATTGGACATATTTAGTACTATGGATGTGACAAGAAAAACTATATGGTAGCTATAAATTGTATTGTTAAAACTGAATAGTAGATAGATATGCAATCCTAAACTCTATTTTAAAAAGAAATAGAAAAACTAAAGACATTGTTTTTCTTGTAAACTTCCAGCAGGAACTATTCAGTCAGAGTTTAAAACAAATTTCTGGATCAAATAGAACTTCGTTCTTATCTTGTATGCAAGACCATAAAGAAAGACCCAGTCCCACTAATGTTAGAAACCTCTGCTCTAGTTGGTGGTGAAATAGTTTTCAAAAGAAATTAATTTTAAACACATTTTGAGGAGAGAGAGAGTGAGTCTGCACAGAAGAACACAAAATTAGTTGTGGAGCATTAGTTTTGGAGCATAATGGTATAGCATGTTTCATGGAACAATAACAAATAGCTGGTTACAGATTAATTGCAATTTCAAATGTATTATGCCAATTCAATTATAATGCTCTTTCATACTTACCAATTACTAGGGTTGGCATGAGGAGATATTACCAAGCTGTGGTTTAGAAGCTGCCCTCAACCTAATTCTTTACAAATGTGTAGTCATCCTGTACTATAGCATGGCTCAAGGCTGAAAATTAACTATCACACTATACACTTTCAATGGCTCGCAACCAAAAGTTAGAACAAATTACCAGTGGAAGTGGTAGAAGAACATTAGAAACTTGTCAAGGATGAAAATAATAATGATGCAAAAATAAATACATTTGTATCATTTATTTGGACATCAGGATTCTTTCATAAAACAACTCTATCTTTCCTCTTCAAATTAAGTATGCATGGGCCTGTGTAAAGTCATGCTTGACAAACATTTTTTCTTTCTTTCAGAGGGACATAAATAGCCCACTTTGGGACACTAAAGATGGAGTCGCCAGGCAGAGAGGAGGAGGCATATGTGCTGGTGGAATATGCCTTTGAATATACCTCCAAAGATGGCCAACTCATCACAATCAAACCCAATGAGAGATACATGCTTTTAAGGCGAACCAACGATCACTGGTGGCATGTTAGGAAGAGCAAAAACTCCAGGCCTTTTTACATCCCAGCTAAGTATGTTAGAGAGTTAAGCCCCTTCATGCCTTCTGAAAGGCCAAGTCACACAACACAGCTGGAGGATATCAATTTAGGGACCTCCACTGGAGTTGGCAGTGATCAATTGCCAGAGTATGAATATCGATTTGTGACAGCTGTTCAAGAATGCAAAGCAGATACCTCACAGCAACATTCCAGCTCCTTGGGGATGGGAACAGTGATGTCTCTGGAAGATAATGGGAAGAATCTACCCACTTCTGAAGCGGCGAGAAGCATACAACCTTCTCTCAGTGCCTCATATGCTTCTCTTAAGCCACTTTACCTGACAGATTCTATTCATCCTCCAGCTCAAGGTGGTTCTGCTGAGCACATGAGGCCTGCTGTATCTCTGAATGACTTGCCAAGATTCACACCTCCCACCCAGGCAGGTATGGGGAACTCAGGATTGTACAAGGCTGCTTCATGGACGCACCCTCACCCGTTTCTGAAGAACAGTTCTGAAAACATCTGTAAATTGGTGAAGGACCAAGTGATACAAGACATGCAGGAATGCTGTGCCAAAGAGGTACTCTGACAATTTTTTATTAAAGGTCTGCATTTCCTATGTCCCAGATATGTTAGCCTACATATTCCCTTATTCCATTTTAATGGAATATTAATACAGGGGCTATGGGAATTACAACCCAGTAGATTCTGGAAGATATTAGTGGGAGGAGAGGCTTTTATGTCTGCCTCCAGAACTCACTGGACTGCAATTTCCATAATTTCTGATACTGTGGAGTTATGGGAATTTTAATTAGATCTGACCAAGGCCAAACAAGAGACTAGAAATAATAGTTGCTCAAAAAACACACTGGATTGGTATTAGCCATGCTGAGAACAACTCATTTGTCATTTCTAGCCTTGTCTCTGGCGTATTATTTAGCCTCATTGCTTGCAGGTCTCTTCAGAGTTCACTGTTCTGCTGTTGGTAGGATCCCTGCTAAGGAATTGTTGAAATCCCCAGTTTCTTATTTGTATAGGATGACATTCTCCTCAGAATCACTTCTTCCTTGCTGAAAGACATACTGATCTCAGTTCGGTTCCAGATAAGTTTGCCAAACTTCATTACAGTATTTCTCTGCAATAGATGTTCCAATTTGCTATAAAACTTTAGCATACTTAGTCTCAGATTCTGCCATTTCTGATTGGAGATCTTAAGGTAGAATACTCCCAAATTAAAACTCCTAGTGCAATATAAGAATACATGTATATATATACTGAACAACATACTAGGTGGCCACATTTCATCCTAATGAATCCATCAAAATAATATATGAAGGAAGAGTTTAGTAATTTTGGAGATAATCCTAGTACAATAATACAGACAAATAGGTATGCTCCTTTCAAACTAAGATACAACTTGTCAGGCACAAGAAACAAAGATTTTCCACATAAACCTATTGCATTGGAACAAATACTGAAAGTATCTCAAGTATCTGTTTATTTAATCAAGGAGCTGGTTCTCATAGTTAATAGTCTCAGGAGCATGGTTTGAATAACTTTCAATTCCCATTTTCTATGCAGTGATAAGCAAATAAAGAGTAAATGGGAGAGATGCCTCAGTTCTGCATAGTATAAAAGAGAAGTGAGCAGGGCAGTTGAGGTTCATATCATACATGATGTGTACTTTCAAATGAAACTCCTGCCAGCTTTAGCTTCATTGGTTTGCTTCCAGCCATTGGCATCTTGATTTATAATTCAGCCTGGCCTACAGATACTTGAGTAGCATGTTCCTGCTGATCAAACTGCAGTTGGAAGACACGTGAGCTAATCATAGTTGTTCTATACCCATATAAGGAGTTGTTGGAGACAGCAAGTCTGGCTGCCGGCATTCAGAGAGCTGGAAAACCCTGCT
>JAEANM010004606.1:0-20574 GCA_017656035.1 Myanophis thanlyinensis
GTAACTAGTTCGGCGGGCCAGATTAAAAAGCCCAATGGGCCGGATGTGGCCCGTGGGCCGTAGTTTGCCCATGTCTGCACTAGTGGGTTTAGCACTCTGGGAGATGAGGAAATAGCCATCTTGCTCAAATCACAGTCAGTGCCTTTGGAACACCAAGTTTGTATACGTCCTTTTTAAATCACTTTCAGATATTGCTTCTTAATTGGTTTTTAGCTGTTAGGATCTTTCGAGCCACATGTTTTATAGCACTGGTCGAGTTTCCTTCAATACTTAGAAGAATAATTTTAAATACAGTTTAAGGACCTTTTTTAATGGGATGAAAATTAAAAGGTGATTAAAACTTTGTTTTTTGAAAGTTACAAACAGTCTGAGGGACCAGATAAATTTGAAATAAGATTTTGGAACGAAATATAAAGAATCCTTCCTTTGGGAAAGTACTTTTATTTTGAATTCTTACAAAAATAGAATTTGACTTTAAAAATTGGGCACTAAAGGGAACAAGAAAGAAGCAAGGGTTACAACTGAAAATGAATCCACAAACTCAACTAACTAATACAAATGAAATGAAGCATTTTAACCCTGAACAGATTGAAGGATATTTTTCAACTATGGACACAGAAGTTAATTTTAAGGTCTGTCTCTGTAGATAATGTTTAAAAGATGATACAGAACAGGAACAAGTGATTGGCATGATTGAGATTGATTTCAAAGTGGATTAAAAATGACAGGTTATAAGAATGACATGGAAAAAGACATTACACTGACATACTAAAGAAAGCAGGTGATGCGTTAATAACTAAAAGAGATATATAAATAAGAAATCAAAAGGGTGACTTGGATAATTTTCTATATTGGATTTACAAAAGAGGTTTGTTAAAGCTTTGAAGAATTTTGTGAGAAGGGACAAAAAAAATTGAAAAGGAATCAAGTTCTAGGTCATTATTTTAAGGGACTAAAGATGAAAATTGTTGGAGGTGAAAAAAGGGAATATAAAGTCAGTTTATTTGATCAAGGTTAAAATAGATTTTTTGTTATCTCTGGCAATCCTTAATGAACTTTTGCAGACATCAGGACTGAAATTAGAAAATTTTATCTATTTGTTTATAGATAAGAGATGAGTTATGGGAAGAAGAGCTCATGTGTTATATTTTAAAAGAAAGTGATAAATTACTAAATTGTTTATACTTATTGGGATAAATTAAATTATTAAAAAGAAAAACAAATATTGGCATGAAAATAGACAGGAAAAATATTACAGTGTCATAACTTTTTCTTGGAAAATATAAACCCAGCTGGTTTTTGTTTCATGGGTTGATTGGGTCCCAGTTGGCATTTGCCTGATGCTACCATTACAGTTCTCATGTCTGCAATATGGCCAATGAGAGAATTAGCACCCGACAAAGAAATCTGATTACATGTACAAGGGATAGAAAGTACATTCATTGTGCAGTGTAACCACCTCCCATTGGGAAACTGTGTAGTTATGCATTTACAATTAACAGTATTTAATCCATCACTGATGCAGAGGCCAACAAAAATAAATAATGATCTAGAAGGCTCTAAGGATTCCATTGCGGCAAAGTTAAAGAAGCTTTTTATGGAGCTATACATATTGTCACAGAGGCAGAATTGCCTACAATATGTGTGCTTATGGCAGAGTCGTTCTCTCATGACCAGATCCATTAGACCTCATAGTAATCATTGTTGGCTTCTTTTCCCTCCTATTATCTGGGAAAATCTCTTTACCTGTCCATTCCAAGTGTAAACTATGGAAGAAGAAGTCTCCTTCTACTCTGATGCTCCACTGGTTTAGCTGGGTCAAGGCAAGGGCCGGAGGAACCATAATGGAGAGGAGATGAGACTGCCCAATCAGGAACCACCCATTTCCCCTGGAAAACCTTGGAGCAGCAGATCCAGGGTTTGTACATAGCTTTGCCATGTGCCAAAATGAAGTAGCAATCAAAACCAGGAATGTACGAGCGCTGGTTGCTGCCCACAACAAGGCTTCTCCTCAATTTCACTCACTGCAATTTCCAGTTTTGCCTTACCCTGCCTGATTCCTTTGGTGGCATCTCTGCTTTGCCTACCCAACAGTTTCCAGTGTTACCTCCTCCTATTCTTGCTGGAAGAAATTATTTTAGAACAACTTGGCTAGGATCTTTGCAGCTGCTCAGTCTCTTTCCCACATATAAATAACCCATTGAATGCTAACATGGATTGTGTTCAATGTCTCCAAAGCAATACTTGAGCTATTTTAAGCTATGAGCTAAGCTTGAAAGCTGGGGATAAAATTATTCTATCTCAGGTGACTGGAGAATCAGTGGAATTCCAATTATTACCCAAGAAAGTAAAGCAAAGAGCGGAAAAGGAATTTTGGAAAGAAAAAAATAATAATTGTAAAACACATTGGATTTTGAACCAGTTATGTTCAAACAGCTATACCAACTGTAATACTGGTAAAAACGAGTCAAAAAGCCCTTAGAAACAAATACAGTATATAGTTATATATTGGCCAAGCTTTTTAAAGCTGGCTTAGTCAAGCAGGCATGACCATAGGACAGGAACAGCTCAAACAGTAAGCACAGAAATGCCCTTAATTACAGTGAGGCATATAGAAGAAAAGTCTCGGGTGGATTATCCAAGGACTGAATCCCAGGGTAAAGATTTTTGCATTTTCCATTTCATTTGCTAAAACATCTTTAGTCAGACTTGCTGATATCACTCTGTTTTAACAGCATATAGATTAATATTTTTAAAGGTTAGAGAACATAATTTTGTTGAGGAAGAATCCTCATCTTTTGCAAACACATATCAAGGGAGGAGGATAACAGACATAGAAAAGGTAAACATCTACATAGTTAAGCACCTAACCAGTTTTTCCATCTTCCTTCCCAAGGTTTATATCGGCACCATTTTTTCTTTACTTCCAGCGATGGACAGTTTCAATAATATTTCTGCATGCCTTTTTCTTGCTTTATTTCACATGTTACAGCACCACCCATTCCAACTTCTCTATAATTTTGATGGTGGTGGAGAGATTAGTTCTTATGCATTGCCAAAATAAAAGCAGCTTTGTGTACACACATCAAAATATGTCAGTTATAAGCAAGCTGAAAAGAGCTCAGTTGATTGATTTTGGCGTATCAAATTCAGGCAAACAGGGTACAGTTATGGTTGGGGTTAGGGTTATTTTTTGGTTAATAAGCATGCCTGGGTGGTCTGTAGTTTCCACTAGGAATCTTGGTAGTCAAGTTCTAACTCTGTGCTATTGATACAATTAATAAAATATAGAGCTTTATAGATCTTAAGTAACTAGGTGACGATCCCTTTGCCTCAAACAAGCAGAAGAGATTACTAAACTTCATATTACTACATAAAAATAAACTATAAAGTTATTTCACTTGAATATGAAATTTATGCTGGCATTATTATGGCAATTAATTCTTAATTTAAAAATAGATGTAACTCCATACTGAAATAAATGGCACTTTAAAATAATTTTCTGTGTATCATATCCTCAAGCATATGAAAGAATGCAAACATTTTAATTGTTATTAAGTATACTAGAAAGAAAGCAGAGGGATCAAATACAAACAACAATGGCAAGTTTCCTTCATTTCTTCCTTAATTAAAATGACAACAGCACCCTTCCCCTACCTTCCTCTCCCTCATTTTCAATACTACAGGGTCCTTATATTCCTTTGATTACTTGGTGATTTAGGTGCAACAATGCGAGTGAGTGTTCATATGATAGAAATGACTTGAGATATGAAATGTTACTTATGCATTTTTTTCCAGAACTTAAAGAGGACCAGTTAAACCCCAAATATCTGTCTAGATCTCCATTCATGCTGGCTTCAAATCTCTGATCCCACTCAGATAAGTGTGGGCCACTCTTTCCTTTCTCACCTCGCAGAAGAGTTGTGAGGCTACAATTGACAGGGTGGCACCTACTCATTCAATGAGTTTCCTTGGGAAAGAGCAAGATATAAACATTACAAATGTTTGTACAGAGTATCTCGTAACTATGCAATCTAGTATCTGGGAAGGTGGGTATAAAGGAATCTGCCCCTTGTGGTTTTATCACAGAAAAACGGCTTTACGTTGGAAGCTCGGATATAACTACCGGAGGAACCTTTGATAAAGAAGTTGTGCTTGTCAGAAACTGAAGTAATAAAAAGAACAAGTAAGTGTTTCTTTGGGGCTTTGGAACAGATGCCCATATTTCAAAAAAGCAGACTTTGGTTGTGTCCTGCTTATACAACCCAGTTCTGCAGATACTGTACAAAAACTATAAACATATACCTTTACTATTTGTTCTAAGCTAGAGAATCCACTGCAGAAAACATGAAACACCCAGGGATGATGATGATGTTGGCATTGCAAGGAAGTAGCTTTCTACCCTAAGAAGGGTCAGACTGCTCAGGTGTGCTTTAAAACAAAAGCAGACCCCAGAAGGCTTGATGATGAGCCTAAGGTTAGGACTGAAATGTTTAGCAATGCAAATTTAAGAGGCTCCAGCGTGGTTTACAATCTTTGGCTTACCTGTCTTCAAATCTCTACCTGAAACTCTATCTCTACTACTTCCCTGCTTGAAAGGGCACAATGCACACTATATACACCACCTAGCACGGTCAGCAGTGATAGCTCAATTTTGGAATCCCTTCCTAGAAGCAATGTATTTGGCACTGACCTTACAATGCTTTCAGAGGCCACACTTATTGCAAACCAAAGTTTTCATTGGGGGCATCAGGACAGGTAAGTCTCATCCAATAATAGTAGTGGCCAACTCAGAACTAGAATGAAATGCTATGGAAGGGCAAATGAAGGGGGACATTTAAAAAAATGTACCTTCTTGGCACCATAGCTATAGCAAATAATGTGCTTAAAAATTCAAGAACAGACAGATGGTATGGGTTGCTTACATACTACAGTGCATTAGTGATGCTAAGGAATTACCTTTCTGCAGTTGGCAGTAAATTTAATTAATCAGAGATTTTACATATACAAAAGAAACAACACTTGCTGCTATCAAGAAAATCTTATCATGTTTATGCACAAAAAGGTTCTGTTTAGTGAAAGTTCCTAGCAATATAAACAAACAATTTCCTCTTTTAATTCCTCAATAGCTAGTTTTCTGTCACAGAGGGAAGGGACCTAATTCCACAATATTTTTTAAGACACAAAAAAAAGAAGCTAACAAACCCCTCTGATGCATTTTTGTTCTACTGTCAAAACAAAGGCTGCATTGGGTTGAAGAGAAGCTATTCAGAGGGCCATTAATAGCTTTTCACTTATCTCCCATTCATTCTCATTATAAAGCAATCAAGAATACCGCACCTGCAGCCAGGAAATATTTGATGGGAGGCACAAGAATCTATCAAAGCTTCAGTTATGGTTAGCCTGTCATCACCAGACAGCATAGTCTTGCAATCGTTTCATTGAAATAGCCATTGGCTTGCTTGTTTATGGCCACGTTTTCCAATCATCTCTCGGCAGTGGTTTTTGTTCTGTATCAGCTAACTATAAACAAGCAGTGGTTTTTCAGAGGAAAGTGGGTAGCCTCTAAGTGGCACATTTGGATTAACCAGGTCCTAGGTTCAGTATGATACTTGAACATAATTTAAAACAGATGAACAAGGGATGGCAATACTAGAGAAAAGGTTAATCTGAAAACCACCATAGGAAATTGAGTGTGGTATATGTTTGTTACTGACTCTTTGTATCTAGTTCTCCTTCATTGCACTTTCGCTTTCTCTATAGTATGTTGATTCCCATAATCTAATAAGATCTGCATGATCATCCCATCCCACCCCACCCCACCCCAAATGATACCAAGAACTGCCCTTTTGGAAGACCCATCAGATCACATGAAGGGGAAGAGAACAAAAGTTGGGAAGGAAGGGAAGACACACAGCATCCTGCCTCTTGATATCAAGCATGCTTACTAATAAATATCTGTACGCAACTGTTTGTGTCAAGATACAAGGGAGACATGTTAAAACTATTATGATACTAGTAGCTTTCATCCACTTGTTCCTCCCTCCGGGCTTTGCTGGCATGACACTGCCCTAATCGCCGTGCACCATGGGGCTTTTGAAAGCCCAGCCTGGCCGGTTGCACCTGAGCCTGACCCCATCCTTGTTTCTGTCGGGTCCTCAGTGATGATGGAAGGACATGACACAAAGGGATCCACAATAACTCTTCTGTTGCAGCAGAAGTGACATTGCAGGAGGATGGGACTAAAGAAAGGGCTGCCGCTTCTGTGGAACTCCCTCGAACGTTCAGCATTTGAGCTCATTAAGAGAACATCAAGCCTTATTCCTTCCAGTGCATTCAGTCACAAGTTCACCAGTGGAATCCTAGGGGAGATAGAAGTAGAAATGGAGTGGGAGAAAATTAGAGACATAAATTAAAAAAAGTATTCCCAGTTCTTAGATGGTAAGAATAGAATGGCTTTATCTGCTCTCGTGCAATGCTAACACAGCCTGGATGAGATTATTTCTTAAAACCTTCTTAGTTCTCTATAAAAAGGGGTAGCATGTAAGTCATTACACAATGCACAAATGATAAATTTTAGGAAAGTTGACAGCATTTCCATCAACTACCATATTTAAATAAATTTACATTAACCAACATTCTGTTCATGCTTTCTCATTGCTACATCCTATTGTCTCCCATTTGTTGGAGGAAGCCTCTGTAGATAGGGATCTTCAGAAAGAGAAAGGATAAAAAAAAACTACCCATAGGACAAGGGTAGTGTGCATGGTCCTTTCTAATGTTATTCCCATCTATTTCCAAAGAACCCAGCACACCATGCCAGGCATCAGGATAAAGAGGTCTTCCCGTTGATGACAATAGCAAGGAGTGGAATATTCTGACTAGAGGAATGACTTCTGGGATACCAGATTTTTCTGGTGGGAAAAATCAAAACAAAACAGTAACATAACATCATGATTCTATAGGTAATCGCTGATTTATGACCACAATTTATTTCAACATTTTCATTGCAAAGAAATATAATTGCTAAGTGTTTTTTTCCACCCATTTTATGACCTTTCTTGCCACCGTTGTTAAGTGATTCTGGCTTCCCCATTGACTTGGTCAGAAGATTACAAAATGTGATCGTATAACACTGCAACCATCATAAATACATAACATTTGCCAAGTGTCTGAATTTTATGATCGTGTGGCTACAGGGATGCTGCATAGTCGTGAGGAAACTAGTCACAAGTCACTTTTTTCAGTACAATTGTAACTTTACATGGTCACTAAACGAATGGTTGTAACTTGAGGTGTACCTGTATTAATATTTGATTCTTGCTGATTAAATGTAATTTTTGATGGATATCCAGCTGCTGTTATATATTTATTATGTAGAACCAAGGTTCCCTCAAAAGTTGTCAACTGTATTACAGCATTAGTAATATTCACCTTCAGCCACTTTTGTATATATTAGAGGTCTAAGTAATTTTGTTACCATCTATTTCAGGCGTGTCAAACTCAAGCCCCACAGGCTGGATCTGGCCTGCAGGGTACTTAGATCTGGCCTGCAGGCTCACCCTGGAAACAGCGAAGGACCAGCCACAGTGCCTCTGTCAGTGAAAATGGAGCTCAGGATGGCCACTTGCAGGTCTTCCAGGCTCCGTTTCTGACCACAACAGCCTCCTGCAGCCCTCTGCCAGGCTCCATTTTCATTGGCAGTGGGCTGCAGGAGGCCGTCATCACCAGAAACAGAGCCTCAATGAGTGATGTCAAACTGGCCACACCCATCCTGGCCATGCCCACCCAGCCTCTCCCCAAGGTCAAACACAACCCTGATGCGGCCCTCAATGAAATCGAGGATCTATTTGCATGGTGGCAGTTAATCTATGATTTGGCTTAGGGAAACCAACCCATGATACAGAAACCAATGTATTCTGTTTATATACTATTATACAGGGGTGGGGTGTGCAGGAAATGCAGTCAAGTAATGTAATTCTTGTGGCCTCTGTGGCCTTTCCTGGCATATTGGACTCTGTTTGTGATAGGAATAATGAAAAGTAGCGAGATTTCTCTTCCATTATTTGTAAAGGTCATAATTGTTTTTAAGGGATTTTTTATTATTATTCCTTCTAGTGAGGATCATTTTTAAAAGTAGTAACACAAGATACTGCTTTTCCTACCTCAACAATGGGACCTGCAACTTCCAGCATCCTTTACTGCCAACTTGCCTGAGTCTACTGGGAACTGTAGTTCATCAGTATCCAGGGACATGGCTTATCCCAAGACTATCACAGTGAGGCATTATTTGAAAAGTGAGAGGAAAGAGAAGAAGAGGCCCACCATCTAGCATCTAGGTAGGGTCAGTTACGGTGGCACTGAGGCCATTGTTGGAAGAACTGAAAAGCTAAGCAGAACCCTCATGAAGAAAATCTGTATGGCTGCTAAGAGTCAGCAGCAAACTAAGTTAGATAATCAATCAATTGCTTTTCAATTATTTTACTTGAGGTTTCTGAAATCTTTGTATCCCTATTTTTGGTTTATACATACAGAACCTAAAGTTATATAAATACAAAAATAGAAAGTCAACCTTCCCTCTCCCAGATGCCATTAATTCTTGAAGGGATATTTGCTAATATTTTTTAACTAAAATGGAACCAGAACACAGTGACAAAGCATAATACATACAGATTAAACAACTGAAGCTCACAGTCTACAACTTGTCCTTTGCATACCTTCCAAGAAACAAAAGCTGGGGGTGGGGTAGGGGAGAACAAGAATAGATAAATATGATTATGTACTTTGAAAAGAATGAATGAAATTATCACATTCCCCAAAATTGACAAAAATTTTACAAAGTCACTCTCCATTTTGAAACCATCCCTTTTCCATTGGTTTCTTCCAAACATCATGTCCGAGAAAGCCTAGAGCAAAGCCTCTAAACTTAGAGGGTGTCAAACTCAAGGCCCAGGGGCCAGATCCGGCCCTTTGGGGTACTTAGATCTCACCCATGAGGCCGCCCTGGAAACAGTGAACGACTGGCCTGGGGTGCTTCTGTGTCAGTGTATTCATAACTGGAATAGGGCTTAGTAACAAGGTCAGCCAATGGGGACTGGGACAGTCTGGAGCCTGGGTGTGGCTTAGCTCTGCAGCTCTGAGTTTGTGCTGAGCTTTGAAACAGAAACTTAAGCAATCTGCACATGAAACTGAAATCTCCTCTCCTCTGCTTGTGTTTTCTTCTTCTCTCTACCATGTTGGAGAAACCTGCCTTTTGGTACTGCATATTTATTTCACGTTATATTATATATAAGGAGAAGTTATTGAATCCTGCTGAGTTCATTTACGTGTGTGCTTCTGTATGTGTTTGCTCCTGCAAACTCTGACATTCTGCTAGCAAAGGCTCCCAAGTTCAGTTTTTGGCTGCCACAGCCTCCTGCAACCTTCTGCCAGCAAGAATGGAGCTTGAGAGGGATGGTCCTCCCAAGCTCCATTTTCAGAAGACTGTTTTCACAAGCAGAGCGCTCAGGCCCACCACAGGCACCCCAATAGGAGTAACGTTGAGCTATCCACGCCCATCCTGGCCACACCCACCCTGTCCCCCAGAGGTCAAACATAATCCTCATGTGGCCCTCAATGAAATCAAGTTTGACACCCTTGGCCTATAGTTAAGGACATTAAGGGCAAAAAACAAACAAACATTAGAATCTATTTTGACATGTGGCTGAAACAGCCCTGCACACAAAATCAGCTGCTTATGTACAATACTTCTGGGTTTGTTGGGTTGGTTTTTTTTTCCTCTGATTTTTGCTTGTTTTCCCCCCTCTTCTTCTGCCAAAAGTAGCATCCAATTATTGTCCATGCTGTTGCTTACCTGTTGAGCTGGAAGGCACTGGACTTCCCAAGACCCTCCAGCTTGTCCAGTCCTTCCAGTACGTGTCCACTTTCCACCATCTCTGGTGTAGGAACCTGTGAATCGCTGTAGGGCCCCAGGATGCTGACCGTGGCAGATGACAGGTCTGTTAAAGGCTGCTGGCTCTCCTGCTGCTGCAATTCACTTTGCTGACTAGAATGGTGACGGCGCTTTTGATTCCGGTCCCAGCTAAGGTAGGTGGAGGAGAAGAGGGTTACCATCAAGACACCATCCACAGACAACTTCCAGAGGTTTGTTCATCGGTTAGTTTTTAGAAAGGCAGTCCATATCTTCCTTCCACATGTTACATCATTTGCAAGGGCATTATATTTTTTCAGTGTTCAAACTATTATTTTGATTACTGGGAAAATAAAAAACCGATTTGTATGGCTGACAGAGAACCCGTCAGCTTTTTGAATGCATCGATACTCAAACATCTCAGAGTATTACAATATTGGATACTGTTTGAGGAAGATTAATGGGCATCTATTGAACTGTCCCTATGAAATGCACACCATGATGTGTGGTCAAACTCAACAGGAAATGTCTATACAGGTAATCATCAACTTACAACAATTTGTTTAGTGATTGTTCAAAGTTACAATGGCACTGAAAAAACGACTTATGACTGTTTTTCACACTTATGACAGTTGCAGCATCCCCATAATCATGTGATCAAATTTAGACTCTTAGCAACTGACTCATATTTATGATTGTTGTAGTATCCCAGGGTCATGTAACCATTTGTGATCCTTGTGATCTTCTGACAAGCAAAGTCAATGGGGATTCACTCAACAGCCCTGTTACTAACTTAACTGTGGTGATTCACTTAATAACTGTTGCAAGAAAAGTCATAAAATGGGCCAGAACTCATTTAACAATTTTCATTTAGTATCTGCAATTTCGAGTGGTCATAAGTCGAGGACTACCTGCATTCTAGATTCCTTTTACCCATGACCAGAATTTGGTATATAGCAATTAAAGGAGTTTGTCTGGTTCCGTACAAGTATCTGTTGGTTAAAAATATTTTTCATTAAAGGCATTTGAGAGAGATTTATCTGAGTTTTATTTTTTACTTCTTGTTTTTGTTAATTTTGTTAGTTTTATTTATATATTTGTTTGTTTTTTCTTGAGCTGTACAGCACTTTACACATTTGGAATAGAAAAGCAAATAATTAATTTCACCAACAGCACCAATTTACAAGCGTAGCAATTTAGAACATGGGAAGATTGGTTCCTGCTTTTCTTTTAGGTATGATGGACAAACCAATTGAAAAACAATTTGCGAAGCTATTTTTTTAATATGTTGACCGCTGCAAAGACTGTATATGCTAAGCATTGGAAAGAAAAGGTGAGGGTGACTTTTGAAGAGTGGATTTTCAAACTGACTGAATTAGCAAAGATGGCAAAATTGACTACCTTGATTAGAGATAATGGATTAGACAACTTTATAAGAGACTGGAAAGAGTTTGTGGATTTTCTACATGTTAAATACAATAACAGATGGTTAACAGGGGTGTCTGAAGATTAGTTTTATGTTTGGGGTAACCCTTTGACTGGTTATTTTTTAACATATAGTGTAGAGATATTGGGTCTATTTGATTGCTAGATAAATAAATTTCCACATCGGGGATATTTGTGTATCTTTTTGTTAAATACTGTATAGTATATAACTATTTATAGACTTATTACATAAGGGGAGGAGAACCTATTATTTTTGGATGTATCTTTCAGCATTCATTTGGGATGGATTTTTATGTTTAAAGTTAGATTTAATTGATATTTGGGGGGTTCTTTTACTTATATATTTTTTAACATGATCCTTTTTTGGTTATTAGTGTTGTCAATCTGTTTCTTTCCTATTTTTTCTGTTTTGTATTTTGTCTTTGTTAATTAAAGAAGAATAAATATATTAGAATTCATGGCTTAAAGTAATAAAATGAGTGCGTTTACCATAAAGAAAGGAAACAAATTCCCAAATTCATTTGGGAGGCTGAGATTTTTTTTTGTTTTAACACTGTACAACAAAAGTATATGAATATTCCTAAAATTCTCTCAGGCTACTTCCTTAATGACAACAGTAACAGTAATATAGTTGAGATTGCTCCTTTCTCTGTAGAAAGTACATTATTATTTCATGGACCTCTTAATTATTTATTCTTCTCTCTCATCTGGAAATTGTGTGGTTCACCACTTTACACCACTATCCTCCAACTCCAGTCTCTCTTATTTCATAAGATAGTATCTTGTATATTTTCTGCTATCAGAGAAGGATTAAAATAAGCATAGCCAAGTGTCTTTGGTATGTAAAAATCCCTACAGAGAACTTCTCTTTGTCTACCTTAATTTTAGATTGCTACCTTTGTTTAAGCCTCACAAAATCTATGATGTAATTTAAATTGAAGGTAATTTCCTGATCGGCTTCAGGACTGAATGGGGAATTGGGCCTGGGTTTCCTCTTTAGTCTAATGCTTAAACCACTATACTAACCTTGACAAATATCATATCTTACAGACATGGATGGATCTACGTGCCTGCCTACCTATGAAACAGATTAGCAGGGCATTTTAAGAGATTGCTGCCATTGAAAAAAAGGTGATATGGATGCCTAAAACAACCTGGTTACTCTGTTGTCAGGAATCCCAGAAAACTTTATTTTTATCTGAACCTACAAATTAATCCTTGTATTCTGTCAGCAAGAACGTATGCTCAGAATTAGACAACATCAAATGCTATAATTGTAAAACGAGTTTTCATTCATTTTGTAATGATTAAATTGCTTCATATTGCATCATCGTTATGAAAAAAAGGCAGCTTCTACTCAACACATACTTCAAACCAGAAACCAACATCAGAGAGATCCTCAGCCATTGAATACACCTTTCCATCCATACACACAAATCCTTTATGATTATTTCTATGTGTCAGGCAAAAGCTGTCAACATCTCAGCAGCATTTTCTTTAAACTTTCAATCCTTGAGGCTACCGTATTGCCTGAAGGAACTCCTCGACTGGTATCGTATGACACAGATGATTGTTAACACAATTGTCAAAGCTTCCAGTTCGTGTTTGTGCTTCTACCCGTTGCCTAATGTAGCTAAGGCTGCCAATTTTAATTCTGATTTCAAGAGTACTGGGCCTAGAATTTGTTCTAGAAATGCAGGTAGTGGATTTTAACAGGAGCTGAGCTAGCAACAAAAGGTTTTTGTTGCTTCCCTGGGAACTGCTGCTGACTGATACTGTGCATTGTGTTGACACTTGCATTCTAGTGCAAGATAAGGAAGAAGGCAAGGAACAGATACAAAAGAATTACTGGTACCCTGTTAGCTAGCCAGTCTGCACGCCCACCCATCTGCCTACTTGAGCTTTATGAGCTTGGACAAAGCTAGTCACTAAGAAGGAAGATTGCTCATGTAACCATAATCCTCAGTCCTGGGGCTGAGCTCCACAACTTTATATGCTTGTTCCGATTAGGAGTGAACATACTGCTTCTGATTCCTGCAGTCCCACAAATATGGGTTAGCAGCCCAAACATTCAGGAAAATAACAGGCTGCTCGTTTCCCTTCAACCCTGATTGGTTCACAAGCTCTGTATGGTTTAAATACTGTTCTAGTAGTGGATGAATTAAGTACTGTGTAGGTGACAGCAAATTCTCCTTTCCTCCCTGTCTTCTAAGGGGGTGGATGAAAGAAGAATCAATTTTGTTTCTTATACATACTAGATCAGACGTGGGCAGTCCATGATTTACAACACACATACAGCCTTAAAAGCATATTTTTGGAACCCCCAGATCCACATACAATTGCAGACTGAAAATCAGCAAAGATCTAACACAATTTTTATGGCAGGGAACTGAAATGTTGGTTAAGACTAAGAATATACAGTCAATCAAACTGCAAAAATAATATGCCACACATACTCCAGAAAGGAAGAAAAGAAAAGAGAAATCCTGGTGCTGCCTATTTAGAAGCATTTTGTTTCTCTTGGTACCCAAAATAAAAAATATAGCTTCCCGCAGTGAAACATTTTATGTTGTACCACATAAAACATTGCCTACCTCTGTTCTACCAAGGGAAGATAACAGGTTTGAAACAAAACTTTTAAAGCTACCTCTTCAAATAGTTCTTTGGCTTTTCAAACAAAGAAAAATAAAACATAAAATCACTGTACAAAAAAATAAAAAACTCTATAAATGGGGCTTGAATTATGGCAACTGAATAAAAGACTCCATCAACCCCTTATATGGTGACTGTCTTGGGAATACTTCGACAGCATCTGATATTTAAGGAAAAGCATACATTCATCTGCAGAATGAATCCAATTGTTTCTTGGTTTTACAATTGTATGGCAGATCCATCCAACAGAAACCCAGTTCAATCTGTAGTCTTGTGCGTCTCCATTATATCAGCTGCTTACTTTTTACTTTATAATACATTAACAAAAAACTAATTTTTTTCCCAAGCAAAGCAGTCTGTTTTGCATATAATATTAAACCATATGGATAGCTTTGCACATCCCACTAAGTCAAAAACAGAAAAACCTCAACATTATGATTTAATGTTACATGTAAACTAGCTATGGTTTTTGAAAAGTGAACAAAAGCTACATGAAACCGAATTAGATATTTGGTTCATTTAGCTTATATTCTTTATGCAGACTGACAGGGCCTCTCCAGAGTTTTAGCATGTGTGTTCATGCACATACCAAATCACATTTTGCCCTTTGAATCTGGATCATTGCTCAGCCTTATTATGAACATGGGCATTGCCTTCACTCTAAGCTGAACATTGTAGGACACAGGAGGTTATTTTCATTATGTCGACTGAGATTGAAATCCACCCTTAACTAAGGAAAGAAGCTAATTATTCACTACACTATACTAATAAAGCCACTTTATCATTTATTACATACTTCTAATAATCTATCAGGCAAAATATTTAGAATATTAGGGTTTTATTCTATATTTTGAAACCATACTGCATATGGATCTGATCCAAATATTCAGCAAAGAATCAGCTTGTTTGTACAAAACAGAAAAGAGAAAACAGAACATCCATTGCTTTAAAGTTACTGAGTTTGACCTTTAAATATTCTCCATTCTCAACGCCACTCACAGTAGTAAAGGGTGAGGCTTTAGAGTAATTACTAACAATTCCTTTACTTTGACAGGGCAGTGACTTCCCATTTGCAGCCTTAGGCATATTATAGGCTTCCTAATATACAAAATGCTTCCTGCTGGACAGCTCTAACTTTATTCATACAGCCTGACTGCTTGTGAGATAATTAGAGCAACAAAATACACTTTCAAGGCAAATGAATGGATAATTGAAAAAATGACCTCCAAGGCATTGGAATTCATTATCTGCAATTATAGCCCATTCCCAGGACCATTGCCACATCCCACAATACTACTTTTGATTTCAGCAAAGGCCTGGAACAACTCTTTACACCTGTGTAGAATCTACTTACCAGAATTTGAGTATTATTCCCATGGCAACAAGGATGATAATGACAGAAATTGTAATAGTGACGTAAAGTTGGGGGTCCACACCTGGAACAGACAAAGGTTGCAGAGTCAGGGGAAAAAAAGAAAAGAAGTGGGACTAATTTTATGAGGAGTAGTACTAAATTTTAAGCTCCTTTTAGGAAGGTCAACTATTTCCTAGACTGATTTCTGTAGGTCTGTAAACAGAGAGGCAAAAACCTAGCAGCCACAGAAGGCACTTTTTGCAATGACAAAAATAGCCCCTGCCTAATTTCAGCTTGTTAGTCAAGCTGTTAGTTACACAGAATCATTAAAGCAGTTTCTAAAGGAGTCAGGGAAAGCAATTGATGGTTACCTTCTCCCCGAGGTCCAAAGAGGAAGGGTGATAGAGTGGCTGGGGTCTGACGCAGGTTGAGCCCTTCATTATGTAACAGTGAGTGGGAATTGGGTTGTGCTGTTGCCATTCCGTTGGATGAAACAAAGGCGTAATTCAGAAATGGAAAGCCTGGGTTGGCAGAGCTGGCATCCCCTCCCTCATCAACTGAGACGGTGGGACCCCAAACAATGGCCCAGGGGTACTGAGATGAGGAGGGTCCATCCTCAAAGCTGGATGGGGTAGCAGGCCGGATCCCTTGGGCTTGACGTCTGAGCCGTATGGCATGGCGTTGGCCAGCCCCTTTGGAAACCACAGAGCGCAGCCGCAGTGAGGTAGAGTGAAATCCTGTTTTCTCCGTGGGCAGGTTCTTATCCCAGAGGCAGAAAGATCTGGATGCTGTGGGGCTCCGGTGGCTGCACAATGGCCGGGCTGCCAGAAGACCACGGGTCCGGAGAGACCAGGTGCTGTGCAACGGAACTGCTGAGGCTATGAGTAGTAGTAGCCAGAAGTGCAGCAAATGGAAGCAGGAGACCAGGGGGAACCTCCTATGGCTGTTGAGAAGAGAGAGAGATGCCCCTTATTCATTGGACCACTGCTCTTTCTGTGCTGCAAGATGGCTCTGTTTCAGCTAGTGGTTTTGTTCACTTTCTGATTGCTTCATGAGCTTAACTAGAAGGGGACACAGGTTAACAAGTAGAAAAACAGAGAATGTTTCTGTTTGAGTTTATTGCCTCAGACATGAATATGCCTTAGGCTTGCCATGAAGGCGGAGCAGCAACGTATTTCGCAACCAGAATTAAGTATCATTTTTACCTTCTTCAATTAAGGCCATGCCTGGAAGGAATTGCACGGTTAACAGTGAAGAAGAAAGATTTTTCTACCCTCCAGCTCAGATTCAATTGTCCTTTCCTCTCTTTTATAGAGATCCTCATTTCAGTCTTTCTCAGAATTTCATGTGGGTACTACCCTCCTGCTCCTCCCAAGAAGTCTAGTGGCTGCATTCAGCTACCTGCGATGCCACTGAATGTGATTCAAGGAGCATGGATATATGCCCATCCCTTCTTAATGGGCCACAAGAAATCCTCATATCCTGGGTTATCAATACCAAGCCTGAATCTCCTCTCTAAGTATAACGGGAAACTTGTGCTTAATACATCGCAGGGTGAAAGAGGAAAAGCAGGAGCCTTACTTTGTGAAACTGCAACCTATTCAAACATTGGTTCCTAAGCCTCTTAATTCTTAATCGAGCCACCCCTTCACCCATTCCTAGTGCCAACAGAATAGCCTTTTTAATAGCACCTGAAGTTCCTGGTGCTCTGTATTTAATCCCACCTCTTTCTGACCCTGCAGCTGTTAGATTAGCCTTTTCAAAACAGTCCCTTAGATACCGTGGTCTGGCTCTCATTGCCATCCTGCTTCTAAAATAATACTGTGGACTTACCAGAAACTAGTTTCCATAGCTAGAGGCAACAGTTTTTCCACAGGTGTAAATGAGTCTCATATTCTTCACTAAAATCAGGAAGAAAAAAGGGATGAATGTTAGATGTTATCTATACCAACATTTCCAAATCCTTAGGCACTCTCAGGGTCTTTTGCATCTGACTGCAGCACAAATATGTAACAGTATAACAAAGTTGGAAGGGGCTTTGGAGGTCTTCTAGTCCAACCCCTTGCTCAAGCAGGAGACCATTCCAGACAAGTGGCTTCTACTCTCTTCTTAAAAGCCTCCAGTGGTGGAGCGCTCATAATTTCTGAAGCCAAGCCGTTCTGCTGATTATTTGTTCTCACTGTCAGGAAACTTCTTCTTGATTCTAGGTTGGATCGCTCTTTGACAAGCTTTTGTTACTTCTTGTCTTGCCCTCAGATGCTTTAGAGCAGTGGTTCTCAACCTGTGGGTTGCAACCCCTTTGGGGGTTGAACGATCCTTTCCAGGGGTCGCCTAAGACCATCAGAAAACACATTGCGATTCATAACAGTAGCAAAATTACAGTTATGAAGTAGCAACGAAAATAAAATTTTATGGTTGGGGGTCACCACAACATGAGGAACTGTATTAAAGGGTCGCGGCATTAGGAAGGTTGAGAACCACTGCTTTAGAGAACAGCTTGCACGCACACGCCCGTGGCAGTCCCTCGAATATTGGAACACTACTAGCAGGTCACACACAGTCCTTCTCTTTGTTTGATTAGACATAGACAGATATTATTCATGATATTTGTTAGACTAGACATGTCCTGGCAACCTCTTTTTTTCTGTTATGTCTCCATGGTGTTGATTTTTTTTTTTTACCCAAGTCTAGAATAGGGGCTACCTTAAGCCACAGATGATAGTGTCAATGTTGAAGCAGAGTTTTCCCTTTTAAACCAAAATCAGTTTCCCGGTGAATATAATCCAGTAAAGTCCTACTCCTAGTACAGTCAGGTGATCCTTGCTCTCATTGGCCACTCTAGCCTGAGGTGAGCATGCCTCTCCTTCCCGCTTTAACTCCAAAGAGTTGGTTCTTTCAAGCCAGGTCCTCCCCCTATATCAGCAAATCTTCCAATGTGACCCCTACTTTAGAGACTTAACAGGTGACCAGTAGTAATGGTAGGAGGAATATGCATGGTGAACTTCTGGAGGAGATGAGAGAGAAATAAATGGCCTTAACCCTGCTGGTTCATAGCATAATCTTCCTGATGCCTGTCAGATGTTGCTTTTGAACATTGATTTAATACGTTCCTGGAATAAGAATGACCTCATTTCTGAAAGGAGTTTGATTATCAGCTGATGTTAATGTCCTACTGAAAGAGTACTAACCTGTGTTTTCTAAAATAATTTTAATCTCATTTTAAGGGTGCTAAACCCATGAGATCAGCTGATAGTTGGGTTCCCTTTGAACACAACCATGCAAAATATTGAAGCAGCAAAACTGGGAGATGGCTAAACATGCCATCTTAGCCATCTGTCAAAATATGTCTCCTGCCCACCTCCCAGCCCATTCCCTTGAGGTAAATGTTATGCAGGAAAATAGACAAATAATTGTGGAGGAACCCTCCAATATTTCCCTGCAGCGTCCCTTGTATGGCATAAATAAAACCATCCCCATTTCTCACATCATGGTTGTGGCAGGGAAGGTTTGCCAGGTGAGGTAGCAAATATTAAGTCACTTTAGCTTTCTGCAAGGTCAGGGCTTGATAGAATCCAAATCTGGTAGCGAGAAGGAATCTTATGACTACCGAGTGATGCTAAGCTTCCTACATTTCCCACTTATTCTTTCAACTGTTACGAAGATACCAGGTGCTATAAATGTACATAAGCTGTAGCTTGATACTGTACATAGAGAAAACTTGACCTACGTTTCCCCCTTTGTGCATATATTTGCACTCATGAAAATGGGGAAAAAAATATGAACGGACAAGTATGTGAAAACCTCACTATCGTTAACATTGCTGCTTCTGAGATTTTTGAAAAAAGAAATTTATTGTCATGGATTATTTTAGCACTTAAAAACTTAAAAGTGCCTCCATGTATTTATAGTATGAAATGTGTAATCCACTTCATATAAAGAACCATTTTAATCATGCATGCAGACAAGAAAAGGAATAAGAATAAATTTAGAATGATAAACACAAGAGATTGTGAAAGGGAATGAATCAGCAAGAAAAGATTCCAAGACTGTTTAAGAATTTAGAGAAAAAAATGTGCCCATAAAATATTTAGTATTTACTTTCTGGTTGGCTAAAATGCTTTTCAACGTCCCCTTTTGCCTTTTTCATAGTTGTCTCCTCTTCCTCGACTTTGCTGCCACACATAAAAAATACAAGTGGATTATATGTTCTGACTTGTATTGTGAACTATTGTTCATCTAGACTAACATGATATTAGACAATATTTTCAATTTCCAGAATTCCAGCCTGTGCCTTCTGGATAATCTCAGATATAGTTATCTGTCCATAGAAAATACTAGATATTACAAGCTCGTAGTTCTTTTCAAAGACTAAGATACTTTTCCAAAGCCTCTTCCCTCTAGGATGCCTTACCCAACCTGTTGCTGCTCTTCATTGTGCTTTAGTCCCACTCCTACAATCTCTAGTCAGCATAGCTGAGAACTGTGCTGCTTGGGGATTATGGGAGTTAGAGGCTAACAGATTTGGAGGGCAACAGATTGAGGAAGTTGGCTTTATGCACTAGGGGTCTTCAAACTTGGCAATTTTGAGACTTGTGGACTTCAACTCCCAGAATCCCTCAGCCAGCAAAGCTGGCTGAGGGATTCTGGGAATTGATGTCCACAAGTCTCAAAATTGCCAAGTTTGGAGACCCCTGGTCTAGAGTCTTTATGTAGCCACAAATAGACAAAGTTATGTAGAGTTACGTATGTATGGCCATGTAGAGATTCTACTCTGATTCCTTTTTTGACTCTGTCCATGGGTGCTACACTTCTTCTACACAAGCATATATACATAAATGGCACACCAGTAGAAATTTAGGAATTAAAAGACAGATCCTTAATTTTAGTCAAGTTCTACATGTAGACCAGGGGTGTCAAACTCGATTTTTCCACAGGCTGGATCAGCATTCTATCTGTCCTCTATGGGCCGGTGGTGGGGGAAGGAGGAAAGAGTCAGCAGGCACATGCTTGGGCAGGAGTTGGCAGGCACAAATGCAGGTGGGAGTTGGTGGGCGCCTGTGCATGCAGGCCCCACCCCTGCCATCCCAGCTGTCTTCTGTGCACATGCATGCCTGCCAGAATGGCATGGACTAGCCCAGGGGTGGGCAAACTTTTTAACTCGTGGGCCACAATGGTTTCTAAAATTTGACAGAGGGGCCGGGCCAGAATAGGA
>JAEANM010004607.1:0-20572 GCA_017656035.1 Myanophis thanlyinensis
ATCCTTCAGACCTGATAGAAAGCCCCCCTGGAGACGGCTGCAATATGTTCTTCCAATGACAGCCGTACATCCAGGAGAACACCCAAGTTGCGAGCCCTCTCCGTGGGGGACAACGTTTCGTTCCCCACGGCCAGCAATAAAGTGAGCTTGGCTGTATCGCTGTATCAGCGATAAAGTGAGCTGGCTGTGAAGTATGTTAGACAATCATTCTCAGATACAATGATTTAGGCTTGAAAAGCTCTACTTTCTTTTCTCTCAAACACCTTGGCTGAGAGTAACTGCAGATGGATTGGCAGAATAATTTGGACAAAAACTTTGTAGACCATAGCTGGTAGAGCTTCTGATTTTCCCATAATCAAGGGGCTCATCTATAGATGGAAGGAAGGAAGTGAGTGATTATTTCTTTATTAAATTTATAAAGCCCCATCTCACACTAAGTGACCTTAAGTGGCATAGAACAGCATTAAAAGTAGTTAATTAATCCACCCTAAATCATCAACATTATATGTATTTAAAGTTTAAAAACTATAAAAACAAAACTAGGAAAAGGACTATTAGGTGGAGAAATGTTTATAGCAGTGGAGCCCCCTTAATAATTCACCAATCACCTGTGGTGTCTCTTGTGGACGATGACATTCCCCTTCTTCCTTAGAGGCCAGCTCAAGGGAAAATGGGATCATTCCTGGCATATCAGGAATTACTGACCCTGAACTGCCAGCAGAACAAGCCTTGGCTGGGGAGAGCTTGCAGACCAGTGAGGAAGTGGATGAGGAGATGCCTCCTGTGTTGGATCCCAGAGTACACAGGACAGAGAGGCGGAGGTCTGCCAGATTGCTCAGGAAAAGGTCCTGCCCCTTTTGATGGGCTGGAACCAGGAGCTATTTAGCAGGCAGAGGGAAGCGTTGCTGGAGGCAACATGTGTGAGTCGTGGCCAGATGTTTGTTTGTGTTTCCAAGACTCTGCAGTTCGTGAGCTATGTGGATTTAATTTAAGTTGCCTGTAGGCTTTGTGTTCATGTTGTGGACCTTGTTTGAGCAGCTGGATATATGTTTAGTGGTCTAATTGACCATTGCCCTGGAGGTTTAGTCTGGGCCTTATTCGTGGCTGACTTCGCTTGGAAACGAGCTCCTGTCCTGGGCTGTTATACTTGTAAACCTGAAACTCTGACCATTGGACTGGCTGACAAACTTAATTGGAGGCTCCAAACCTCAAATTAGATTTTGGCTTCTCTTTTGAAACTACCCAGGCAAAGCCTTTATTCCCAAGACTGTTTTGATTTTGCCGCATGTTCATTTCTGCATGTTCAGTTGGTCTCGAGCCAATTGCTGTTCTAATCTAACAGCTATGGGTGAGCTGAAATCTAAAATAGAACTGCTGGAGGGGACACACAAAATAAAGCTCTCTCTAAACCAACATTGACATATATGTGTAGGTGAGTGGGGCAGCACAATCCCCAGGCCTGATGAAGCAATGAGGATGTGATTGTTTCTCATTACCCCAGTTATTGGGGTCTTTTGACAACTGAACTTCAGCAACATCTGGATGGAATGATTTCCTTCCCTCTAGGAAAGAGAAACCATCAAATGTTTTGGATGAGAACCATTGGTTTTCATTGTGAGCGTCATGTGTAGACTGCCTTTAACTACCTTATCTATTTACCTGTATTTCTTTCGCCATTAAGAATTTGGTTTTCTATCTTTACCATTTTGTGGTCTGTTTTTTTTTTCACCTTTTATGGATTTATTACTGTTTTACTTGTGTCACATTAATTGTTTCTATAAATCTTCTCTGGAGCCTAATGTTGGCTAACGAAAGGGACTTTCTTAAGGTAAGTAAATACCTGTGCTCTTCCTCTATCAGTTAAAGTGTGACATAATTATGGACTTGGATTATCCATTAAATCAAATATAATTGCATATTTGGCCGCCTACTCTGGGTTTATAATTGCTATAGCGATTCTGTCTTCCGCTTTTCTTCTACAAATTCTTCACCAGTAAAGGACAAAGTCCAAGCTAATTCTATGCACAGGAATCAAGATTTTCTTGCTGTCTTTTTAAGGTATAAGCTTCAGCTATGATCAATTATCCTTTAGCTGATTAGCTCTCTGATTGCCATTATACTTTGATGCATGATTCTTTCTATTTGCTCCTTCTAGTGTGATCTTGGCTTCATGTACTACAGACTTTTATTTTTCATGGAAATTAGCAAGAGTCATTTGTATTCTAAACTTGCTAGGAAACGCATTTGCCTTATCTTTTTACACCTGTCTTGGTACTACTGTTGATAGCATTACATCTGTTTCCAAATCTTCCCCCAGCACATTTCTCATAACTAATAACACGGGACGCCACGCATTTATCATCTTCAGAGGCGATATTATTATCTGTTCCAGATCGCACTGTGTGCATCAGTTAGCAAAGCCTGTGGACTTGAGAATATTGTTAAGCCTGGGGGTTGTGTCATAGCTTGAATTCCAGGATTGTATTACACGTCATGTTCTCCAATCATTTCTTCCACAATTGATGCACCGTGTTTAATATCCATGTCTGAGAAACTATCACATCTGGGGCAACTGGAAGGGGACAAGAATTTTCTTCGATCTTGATAATCAGTACATAGATGAAACACATAGGTTGGTTTTCAAATTGGGATAAATTTTGCTTATTTATCTCACTTTCTTTGTTCCTGCAACCTGAACTCTTTTGTGCCAAGTATTTTAATATATCCGAGAAAGAGTTTAAGAGTCTTAAAATAGGTTACTTGCCTAACATGAGAGCCTTCACTCCATAGCCAGAAATTGGGCAATGCCTCTGTACAATAAGAAAATCATTGTACAGGAAACTGAATCCAAATGAGTTCTACAAAAGATAAGGCACCAATCCTTCCATTCAGGAATAAAGGCTTATATTATTTATTACATCAGCTTATTATCACCACTACCAGCTCCTTCCCTTCCTGCCCATAAGGCACTCAGAAATCTGCAACAATGGAAATAAATGAATATTTCTATATCCTTTCCTGCTTATCAGATGCCTGCTTTGCTAATGGGGCAACCAGTATAATTAATGGTTCGCCCACATTTCTTCTAAGCCTCCAGTATAAAACAGCTGAAAATGTTCTGTTTAAAAATGAAAATGAAAATATAGGAATCTAGTGAGTTTGGCCAATTACTGAAGAATTTGGTCTCTGTGATAGCTATTTCTATAGTCAAAACTCTTGGGCCAAATATAATTTATGCATTTGATCATTTTCATGAGAAGGATACTTCCTAAATGAACAACACTGGGATATTACAATTAAAGTGGATTCTGTTCCGTGGGTCATATATTTTTTCTTATTTAAAATTTCCTGTAAGATAGATGCCCCCACTCACGGTCTGTAAAGCTGAAATTTCATGTCTAAAAAAGTAATTAATTACATCTGCATTTTATTGCTAATGTGTAATCTCTTCTCCCCATCTTTTATAAGGACATTTATTGAAAAAGAAGTTTTATTATCCTTCTTTATATATATGGTAAGGTTCAAATGTTGTTCCCCAGTACAAAATAAAGGGGGAGGGGTGAGTGAATAAAATTTGAATATAATTAAAAGATAAAATAGAACATAACAGAATAGAAAGTCCCACTCTCCTTATGAAAGCATTTCTAAGTTTTATTTCTATCCTCCTCTTGTCCACTCCCAATCTGGCCATGCCTAGATTCAACCAAGGGTGCATTTGATGTATATGAATTGCAGTTGAACCACTTTCTTCTATCTCGAATTTTAACACATCCTGGCAGTTCAATTTAATTCCTTAAGACTTCTCTATATACTCCAGCCTTCTCTGCCAGTTTTAAAACTCTTCAGGTACTTCCAATCCTGTTGTTATACAGACTCAAGAACAGTCTTTTAAAACAAGGACAAATCTTGCTTTTCCACTTGCAATTGATAAATTACCTTCCTTATGCATTTGCAGTTTGCTTGCCTCCCTCCCTCTTTCCCTATAAAAGTATTTGAGGAAACATACATTGGATCACCTTTCATTAAATGTGTCATCTGAGAGATAATTGGTCCAGAATCATTCAGTGAGCTTCACATTAAAGTTGGGGTTAGAGTCTGAGTGTCTTCAGTTCAATTCAATATTTGCCCTATGCCATGCAAGTTATCCACAGCATCATACTTTAAATTGGTTACTGATAAACAAATGAATCTCAAAAGGAAATGAGAATGAGGAAACTCTTGAGTAAAAATCACCAGGGTTCAAGTTTATCTGCTGCAACTTTTGTGATGATAGGTTTAAATATCTTTTCTTCACTTATTGGTATATAATCACATATTCTCTTTCACTGCCCCTATCTATATTCTAGATGCTTAATGGTTTACCTAACGCCACCCACCTGGACAGTGTAAATCAGGGAACTGAAAAGAGTACAGTTTTACATATATTTAGCAACAACTGCAAGTTAACTCAAGGTTTTTGACAGTTTTGTATGGTTCAAATAGATTGCTCTTCTATGATTCTCTTCCATGTCCTACCATAGTAAATTACTACAATTCTCAGTTCATCCTACATGACTTCTATAATTCTGAATAAGAAATCATTCTCATAGAAACATTTGGGCATTTGTATCTTTTTGATTGCCAGTTACCAGGACAAAGTAATGAATCTGGAAACATATCCTGCACTCATAGTGGATGAGTCAAGAACAAGGTTCAGATAAGGAAGGCTTAAGGCCTTAAACAAGACGGCCTAATCATAAGCATCACTTCTGGAAAAATGTAAGTATTAAGTCTGATACACTTTGTGTAACAGTCCTCAGATCTGAGATTTATAACTTTTTCTCCTGCTCTTACTTAGTATTTGGAGGGTGCCTGAACCATGTTTTGATAACTTTCATGTCTGATTTCTGGTTTTTTGCTCTCACATTTGGTAGGTTCAGTCTTCACACTGACCCTACATTAATAGCATTGACCCTTGAAGCTTGAAAGGAACAATTTTAGGTATTTTTTATAAATATTTTATAATTATATATAAAGATAAAGATAAAATAAGCAAAATCTGAAAAAATGACTGCAGTATGAATGAAATAATGAAATAATTTTGTATTGTTGTGTTTTTTCAAATAAGGCATTAGCACAGCAAATATTTTGATCCAACATACATTAATCCAAGATAATTGTAAAAATATATCCAAACAAGAATTTCATTTATTGGCATTCACAGTCTGTTTTCTGTGATTCTATACATTCCTACAAGTGCTCTGAAAGCACTGAGCCTTGAAATGAGAATACCAGAACAATGAATACAGTTTTTCTAGATTGATCTCATGTGTATAGTCCTTCAAAAAAGGCAAAGATGACCACAATCATCAACATAAATCTGACACTTTTTCTAACTGGTGGGAATACATGTGGGAAATTAGCACACTAAACATAAGACATTGCCTTATACTAAATCCAACTACTGATCTGTTTCCTTCTGTTGCTCTGGGGGTAGCTAGGTAATTTTTCAAGTCCATAATTTGTGTGGTCAAAAGATAAGGAGGGTTAGGAACAAAAATCCAATCAGTACCAAAAAATAATATGCAAACTAATTCCAGGATAATTCAGAGACCAAAAACTAGATAGATGTAAATTCTGGCTTTGAGTACTGAACGTTAGAAGATTTTAAGAACTTACAAAATCACACTCAAGGCAAAATGCTAACAATTCTGGCCATCTGGCAAGGATTCTTTTCAAATATATTCTAGTCCCAAGTACTCTTTTATTCATAATGAAGACTTTTTCTGCCAAATTCTTCTCCACTGGACTTGACACTTCTCTGCTTGTATTCTTGGCCCTGAATAATGCTTCAAATTCATCTACTAATTCACACATGGAGTATTCAGTTAGGGAAAAAAAGCTTATAATTATAACAGGAGCATCTGAGATTTAGATTGCTTGTTTCAGATTGTTTCTTTTCTCCAGGGTCGGGGGTGAGGGGGAGACCAGGAGCATCTGATTTATCTTCCAATGAAGATGCTTTAGTATGCTATGAGACAGTTATTGACTATAACAGTGGTGAGATGCAGCCATGTCTATCAATCTGGTAGCAATGATGGCATTTGGCCCCATCACCTCTCCCTGATGACATTTGGGCCCTCCCACCAGCCCCTTCTCTTTCTTCTCCTATATCCCCTTCAGTTTGGGGGGATTTATTCATCTGAAGCTGTTCTGCATGGAGAGCCACAGCCTTCCCAATCATCTCTGGTAAGCAAAAATCACCTCCAGCTGCCTCTGAGGGAAAAAAAAAAGTAGTTTAGAAGCCATGCAGCAGCACAGCTAACCATAAAAATAAACATCATTGCTGACATTATAAAAAACAGACATTACTGACATTATAACTACTAATTTCTGGTACCTAATAAGCTGGTGGTAACTCTTCCATCCTGTTGACTGGCAAGGGACATGTTTCCCAGGCTTCAATCATTTCCCTGGCTATTTTTGTCTGCTTGGCCAACAATCCTAATAACTGCAAAATTGAATGTATGCCCTTGTTCATTTCAATGTGAGGCTACCAATGCTAAAGTTAGGTCTCCTCGTCTGACTGCTCACTTGTGTTCTTGCAATTCTGGTCCCAACTGTTACTTACCTGTATGTCTGTTTATATTTTTATACTTCTTTCTGCTATATCCACACACCAATTTATATACTGATTTTTGTTCTTTGAGTTCTCATTTCTTTCTTCTGGAGAATATTATCAACTCTGACAAACACAACTTTCTCAGTTATTTACTTCCTTTCAACCCATTCAATTTTCATATTTTTCATGGTTCATATGTCATTCTTTCTTTCCATATGTCCAAATAAACTAAATTATTTCTCAATGGTTAATCAACTTCCATATTCATTCTGCATATCTTTACATATTGTTTTACCACATATACAGTATAAATATTCCCATGTGTTGACTGTTTTTTCAGGGTTACCTTTTTCTCTCTATGCACACTATCCATATATTTCACTCATCCACATTATTTGCATTACTTTCTCATTCACAACCTCTTTCACTTCATGTCTCCACAGGCTTATGTGGTACTTTGTAATATGAGGATTTTTTCACTCTGTTCCAGAAAGCTTTATTTTTCATATCCACTTTCCATTCCTTTTGTTGAGATATTAATCTATGTTCTAATATTTTTTCTAATAAGGCCTTGGATACTTATTTTAGTTTTGAGTTATTGTTGTATTTTAATTTTTTGTTGTCAAACTGTGAGCAACCCAGATTCATTTTAAATCAAGCAGTGGTTAAACTGAATACATTGCATTATATTACATGTTTTTTACTGTAGCCATTCTACTTTCTTTCACTTCATTCCATTCAATTCAATTCAATCCTTTGTTGTCAATGCACAACATGTGTGCAGCAAAATTGAATGAGCCTCCATTGGTACAATTACACAAAGCATAGAACACAGAATATATTCAAATACAGTATACTTCTCCAGTCTTATAAACAAATCCCTAACCCCAGGAAATGCCTGGGCTAGGCACAGTTCCACATACATTTCCACATACAGATACACACACACACACACACACACACTATTCCACTGGTATGTACATATTGCACGTTGCACTGGCACTGTGAGTCTGTTGTATTAACTCTAGTCATGGTGTTATGATGTGGCATTTAGAAGTTGGATTGCCCATGAATAGAAGCTATTTTTCAGCCTATTTGTCTGTCTGGCTATGCTTCTGTATCTCTTGCCCAATGGTAGAAGTATGAAGAAGTGCTGTCCAGGGTGAGTCATCTCTGAGGATTTTTCTCACTATGTTGATCTGGCTATTAGTCCGGCATACCATAGTGACACAATATGTGAGGATGCTTTCTATTGTTGACCAGTAGAAGTAAGTCATCAGCCACTGTGCCACCTGTTTTTTTCTGTAAAACTCTCAGGAAATGGAGTCTTTGTTGGGCCTTCCTGATCACCTGGGATGTGTCACTTTTCCAGATGAGGTCCTGGCTGAGGTGCACTCCCAGGAATATGAAGGAGGAAACCCTCTCCACGCAGCCTTCCTTGATATACAGTGGGGCAGATTCCTCTTTCTGTTTCCGGAAGTCCAGCACCATTTCCTTAATTTTGTTGATGTTTAGGTGCAGGTTGTTTTCTGAGCACTGTGTTGTTAGGTTCTGGATTTCTTTCCTGTAAGCTGTTTCATCCCCTCTTGTGTTTCTTTCCTGTAAACTGTTTCATCCCCTCTTGTGCACAGTGGTATCGTCTGCAAACTTTATCACCATGTTAGATGGGTCTGAAGGTATGCAGTCATGTTTGTACAGCAAGTACAGGTAGGGGCTAAGAACACAGCTCTGAGGGGAGTCTATGCTTAGCTTCAGGGTGGAGGATGTAAAGGATCCAGCCCTTAATGTTTGTGGGTGGTCTGTCAGTCTGTCTGTCATTCCTTTTCTTCCATGTCCATTTTTTCCCTTGACAATATCATAAAACTTTTTGCCTCACAACTTCTCATCACCATTATATTCTTTACTAATTTCCAAGGTTTTGGTATAAGCAATCAAATACTTTTTATTTATCTTTATTTTTTGCCATATGCACATATGAAGCTATTTGAAACATATAAATTCATCAAACTTCTATTGTTCTAATTCATTATTAGGTCTTCAAATGTCATCCATCCTCTTGGGTAAAGTACACAGGAAACATGATTAGATGAGCTAAATTTACCTTATTGTAAGGCTATATTAATAAAATCTTACAGTCTTCCTGCCTCCACTTTTAACCATCTGGTCAGTTAGGAATGATGCTTCCTAAGCTTCTTTATCCCACTGTTAAGCCACTAGGGACTTTGTCCTCTCCTTTGTGATCATTCCCTAGGCAGCATCTCTTTCCCTTATCCCGCAAGAACATCAATACATTCAATTACACCAAATAATCCATTTTCCCATTTTCTTTTCTCATTCTCATCCATCCATTCATCTCATTAGACAGAGTAATTTTTCCCTGGGATCATGTTCATTCAGAGCATTATGCAAAAACTCATCTGTGTTCTTTTCATTATCAGATTCACTAGCGTATAATATAGAACTATCTCCCACCTATGAATTTCTGCTTTCATATACAACAAAAACAATCTAAATCACACCAATTTAGACTTTATTTCAATTGGTTTAGTCTTTTTATTTACAGCTAAACCTACCCCTATCCTTCTCTGCATGTCTTGCGAACTCCCCTTCGCAAGATCAGACTATCTTTATTCAGCTCTACTACATTTTCTCTTTATTTTACACATAGGATATCTAATTCTCCTTCTTTCATTTCATTAATTCATGCTCTTTATCATTTATTTTTCCAACATTCCATATCAAAGCCTTCCATATCATATAGTCATCTTCAGGTAGGCCTACAGATATTGGCCTTCATTACTTTGGTTGTTCAAGGCTTTCACATTCTACAGTGCTTTAACACAACAGAGAATGTGGTATGCTCTGGTAATCCCCTGCTAATGCTAAGGGAAGTACACTCTATTCTGGCACATTTTGACCAATATACTACTACATACACAAACAAAGCCCAATTTTACCTGAAGCATGCTCACACTATTCAACCAAATTAGGTAGAGATAGAGATTTTTCAAGTGAATTTCTCTTTATTTATTTATTTATTTAATTTGTAAATGCCCTACCATTTATATATGTTTGGACAATTACATACAAAATATTGGTCATTTTAATTTTAGGCTTTCTCTAGTACAATTATATTTATTGTTAGAGATGTTGCCCATGGAAAGAGAGCTGGGGTAATCAACTATAATGAAACAGCAATATCCTAGGAAGGAAGGAATTGTTCCACATTGGGCCTTGTCCTTGGGTTGAAATTTATGCAAAGATGCAAACATTATCTTTGAAGACACAGGTTCATCAAACATTTATTTGGTTCACTAGTAGTATTCAACCAGTTTTACTATGGGTTCGGTGCGCACACGCTTCGCTGTGCAGCGTGAAAGTGTTTCCTTACCAGAGGCAGCCCAGGTGATTAGGAGGCATGCAAAACAGCTGTTCAACATGATTCATGTGAGCAAAAAAGAAAAAAAAGAAGGGAATATAGGACAGCAAAGGGCAGGGGCAAGTGGGTGAGGCCAAATGTCATCGCCCCTACCAGTTCAGTAGAAGTGGTGCTACCAGGCTGAATACCATCACTGATTTAGTTACACTGAGGTCCCAAAAAGAGAGCCAGTTTGGTGCAGTAGTTAAGGCATCAAGGTAGAAATCAGTAGAAAGGGGAAAGGAGAGAGAGAAGTGGAGGGGAAGGGAGAAGAGGAAAAGGAAAAAGGAGGCGAGGGAAGCAGAGACGAGAAAGGACAAAGAGGGGTGGGTTGGAGGAGAGGCAGGAACTCCTATTTATCAATTGTGCCTAGACAATGTATTGTCAATGTGAATATTGAACTTTATGTGTATTAAAATAAAATGTATAAATAAAATATTATTTTTTAAAAAGGTAGAAATCAGGAGACCATGCATTCTATTCCCACCACAGGTGCAAAATCAGTTGGACGATCATAGACATTCTCTCTCAACTCTAGGAAGCAGGCAAGGTCAAGCCATTTCCCAAAATGTTGTCAAGAAAACCTCAGGGACTGATTCAGGCAGTTGCCAGGCATCAACACTGATTCAAAGGCACCAAAACAAAAACAGAAAACAAAAAATATCCTTAATGGAAAGCTTTTCTAAGCAATGTCTAGACAAACAAGATATTGAACCTAGGGCCTTTGCATCTGAAGTATATGCTTTACTACTGGCTTATGACTCCTCTCCTATTCTCCCTTAACAGCAGTGCCAATTAGTGCTTTATGCAAGGCTATGTAACATAAGATCTATGGCTGAAAATGGTAAGTAGCATCATATCCTAATCATCTCTGAATCCATCTCCTAATGCTAATCCTGTCTTCATCCCATCCTAATACAAAGGCACCTTCATACATCTTAGTTGCCAATTTTTGACATCCATCATTTCCATATCGGAATGTGGCATATGGGTAGGATCCCAAAATGGATCACGGTTTTAAAAAATTGATGGATGAGGAGTAATATCTTCTTTGCCCTATTAATTTGATATTCAGATTGAGCTAATTGCAAATAAGTTAATATAACAAAGCTAAGAGCTGCCACAAATCAGCATTCTATAAAACATTCAGCAAAAGTCGCTTCCAGGGAAGAGTTACTATTTTCAGAAATGAAAATGTTCAATTAATGATATGCAGCATACAGTAATGATATTTGAGAAGGAAGGGAAACACTTTCAGTTCAACTTGAATGATATGCAAAATTTCATACAAGATTAAAAATATGTACTTCGCTCCTAGCAGAGATAGAATTATCTATTTAAGCAAAAACATTCAGTTGAGAACCATTCTGAGATATGCTTGACTAATAGCTTTTAATGTCCAGAATGTTTTTGTTCAATACTGATTACTGATGTTTTTTCTTCCACATTTATCTGTAGCCTGGACTGAAAACCCTGAAATTAGAATCAGTATAAATGAAAATAATAGAGACTGATTTCAGAACCTTCTCTAAGCAATAATATTAAGAGTATCTGAAATGTGTTTTTAACTGATTGTTTTTATATACAGTATGTTCATTTTATGTTTATTAGCTGTCCAGAATTATTGGTTAAGGTGAGTAGCCATATAAATTTGGTAAATAAATAAATGTGGAAGGAAGGAAGGCATTAGTTTGATGTATATCTTTGAGGTTTGTGCCTCTGTTCTTCACTACAAGTACATTAGTTTAGATTTTTAATAACTACTTTCCAATAATGGCCATCTCATCATTCATTTGAGGTATAAATGAAGTGATTGATTAAACAATGGCAAAATAGAGAAACTAGAGCAAAATTGCTGATTCACCAGTTTTGTTTGAGTTTCGTCTCAGGCAGGTGAAATGGAGAATAGTAAGCAAGTCATAGCAACTGGCTATACTGGAACATCCAGTGAGAATGCTTTGTTCAAGAGACTCCTAAAACCTGGAGCCAACATTGAATGGCTACCCCACCACTCAGAGACACGAACAGCCATGAATGAAGCAACACTCTGGCTCAAGATATCCCAGCTTTAGAAGAGGATCGTCCTTATGTCTAAGTGAAGAAAATGCATGACTTTTTCATGTATTCTCTTGATTATCTCATATCTTTGAACTTTAGAGACTTTTTGTATTTCCATCTCGTCACTGGGATCTCATCTGACCCTTCTCACTCCCTTCAGCCTTGCTAGCTGTTCTTCCTCTTAATTAGCTTATGATAGCAGACAAGAACAAATACACACAATGCTTCCAATTAGAGTTCCCTTCTTCCCCCTCCCCTTTAGCCCATTAATATATCATGGAGTCAAATAACTCTAATCAGGACAAACTAGTAATTAATATTGTAAGTAAGCTGCCTATTATGTGTGTGTTTAACAGGCAGCTGTTGGAACAGATGTGGCTGACTGCTTCCTAGTTGTCATGGAAACCAAAACATTCCCAGCTCAGATAAGTTATCCAGGTATAGAAAGAAGCTCTCTTTGGGGTTTGGTAGGGGGAGAATCTTTTGTCTTAAAAAGAAAGCAACATCAGTAAAGCTTCTCAAATATACATCTTGTAAAGCATATTATTGTTTGGAGTTCAGTGAATTTGAATTTGTATTTTATGTGATCTGACATGGGGACTTAACCTCAGAATTAACCTGGAATTTACTGTATATTTGCCAGGCATCAAAAGAAATTATCAAGCAAGTAGGGCTAGATTGGAATAAGAATGAGTCATAAGCAGTCAAAAGCATTTTTGTAGGATCCAATCTGGGTTGATTACCAGGACAAGAGCTTTACTTTACAAGCTTTCAGACTCATGTGGAACCCATCCTCAGAGAGCTTCTGTTCACCAGAATGTGTGCTTGGATAATGTAGTATTTATAGATTAAACCTCTCATCCCAGTGGCCACCCTAGATTTGATCCTGCAATATTATTCTGGGATACATCTATTTGCCTTCATTTAGAAGCCTTTTTGTTGGTCAGGCATGTGATGAGAAATTTATCCACTTCTCTTTTTCTATGCTCAAAAGACAAGTGCCTTCTGATTATTGCACTCAAGTTCCAGCAACTGACCTTACAACTCCAGTTTGGAAAATATCCATCTCGCTTTACCTAAATCAATTTCTCTTTAATAAGATCTGTGTGGGATATGGCTCTCTCAAGTTACTGTCTCACACAGATCACTGCCAAATAAGTTATTTCAATTGATTTAACTATTTTCAACTAAATGGCTGCAACATTTGTTAAGTATTCTCTCAATATGGCCTGATTCTGTTTCTTTCATTATGTACTTCCAAAGGAAAGATCTTAGATTGTGCTTCCTTTGTGCACTATCTATCCAGCATCCAGAAAGCCATCCTGCTTCCTTCAAATTTCTCTTTTCCCCTTGCTACTTGCTCTTTGTCTCCTTCTCATAGTTTTGTTCTTGTTAGTTTACGATTGCTGCAAAGAAAACACTTCTCTGTGAAATCCATATGCATTCTACACACTCAAAAATAAGGTTTTCAAATATTTATTTAAAATCCTGCCATTAGTACATATAAATTCAGATTTAAACAGAATTGCTCTTTTTGTGAAGAAGCAATGAACTCTGAATCATCAGCTAATAACTTTTGTTTATTAAATCCTCTTGAAACATACTACTTCATGAGTCATGTTAGGCAATAGATAAAGATCATGATAAAATCCAAATGTCAATACAAAAAAGCCATGCAACCGCTAATGTTGCCAAAATATGAAGGTTTTATTCATAAATATTTTGGATGATATCCCTTTATCAAGAAACACATAAATTGACAGGAATTTACAAATAAAGGGAGCATCAAAAATTCCACTGGATGGTTTTAATAGGCTAAATTTTGCACAATTCCATTTGCAGTAAAATAAATAATGTAAGTCAAATAATGTCATTCAAAATATGTATTGTCTTTCTTAAACATAGGCTGAAAAGATTTATTTCTCTCACACTACAAGGATATAAAAGCCTCTTGTGATGCAGCTTACAAAAGAGGGAGGGCCATAGGCAAGAAGGTATATTTGCTGTTCAAACTGTGACAAGATATTGTTCCTCATGTCCTGATATTGAGAGGCAAGAAGAAATCATGTCAGAATAAAGTCAAAGAAATTTGGGTCCTGCATTCGAATCTCTCCGTTCCCTGAAAGCTCTTAAGTAATGGGGAAAAGGTGCATTCGTGCTGGTGTAAACTGGAATGAAACTGTAACAGATAAAACAGCTGAAAAATACCCTTCTCCCTTGACTGATATAGGATGGCTTTGGTGGCAACTACAGCACAAATTCTCTACCGCCCACATGGCCTTTCCACAGCATTTCACCAGAAAACTCTGGAATCTGTCAATCAACTATTTGTGTGTATTTTATTTATGTATTATACACATGCATGCACATACACACAAATATATATCTAGGAGAAAAGTCAAAAGTTGCTAAGGAGAAAGGTGGGATTTAGTCTGTCAATATTCACCTCTCTATTTTCTTAGATTCTTTTGATTACCAAGAAATCTTATACATGTAAAATCCCAAGATGTAGGCTGGCCAGAGATATGTGACTATAAAGTACCAATTGCTCAAGAGTGAAAAGCACATATATAATGGTGAAGCATTTTCTTTATTAACTCTAGAGTAATTCTGTGAGACTTTGGCAATACGTATTGCTAATGCATCTTTGTAGCTGGAAGAGATGGGGCGTTGTATACTTACGTGATACGCTCCTTCTCATTGAGTGAAGAGGCAATCCACAGATCGGGAGAAGTACCCGTTATTCACAGATCACGTGACTGAGTAAAAGTATAAAGGGAGCAGGCCCTCCCTCCTGTCCCAGTTTCTACGAAGTCGTCGTAGGATTTGTATAAAGGTTATTTGAATAAAGACTCTCTGCAGTTATATTGAAGCTGTTTACTCTTGAACCTGAAAAAAACACTTAAAACATTTTATACACAACAGGTTGGATTCATTATCAACCAAACAGGTATGGCGTGCCAGAATATGGACTACCTCATTGGGCGGGCTGGATTGCCTCTTCACTCAATGAAAAGGAGCGTATCACATGAGTATACAATGCCCCTTCTCCATTGATTGTGAAGAGGCAATCCACAGATTGGACTTAACAAAGTCATTGTCAGAAAGGGAGGGAAAAGTGTCCTATTCTGGTGTATGTACTGATTGGAGGACTCTTCTGCTGAATGCCGCATCCGTGGCTGCATAAGTGTCCAGTTTGTAATGTCTGATAAACATCGAAGGCGATGCCCAGGTCGCCGCTCGGCATCGCCTTTTCCTCAACTGATGCTTGAGTTGACCATGCAGCAGTTGTGGCTGCACTGTGTGTGGAATGAGCTGTGATGCCAGAGGGTAAGGACAGCCCCTGAAGCTCATAGGCTAAACTTATAGTGTTCCTCAACCATTTTCCAATTGTGGTGGAAGAAGCTTTCTGGCCCAAGGACCTATGCTGAAACTGCACGAAGAGTGCCTCAGTATGTCTGATTGGTTCTGTCATGTCCTTATAGCTCTTAAGTGCCCTCCGGACATCAAGAGTGTGCCACCTATCTTCTGGGGAATGTCCTGGCTCCGGATGAAAGTCTGGAAGGACGATATCTTGCCCCCTATGGAATGGAGAATTCACCTTCAGCATGAAGGTCGGATCAAGCCTAAGAATAACCCTATCCTGATGAAAGACGCATAGATCTCGTCTTACAGAAAGATCAGATATCTCCGAGATACGTCTAGCGGTAGTAATGGCAATTAGGAATGCTGTCTTCCATGAGCGGATGCGTAATGGAGTTGTATCAAGTGGTTCGAAAGGACTTTGGGTGCCATTAGAATCTTGGCCAGTTCCCAAGTAGGATATCGATGAAGGACTGGGGGACTGAGATTAGCGGCTCCGCGAAGGAACCTGGTGACCAAATGGTGTTGGACAATGGCACTGCTGACTCACAATTTAGAACTGAGGCGATAGCTGCTACCTGGCGGCGCAACATATTGTTGTTGTTCTGATTAGCAAAGGTTTCTACAATCATTGTCTTCATCTGAGCTAGCAGGGTAGCCTGCATGGTTGCCATCAAGGAGGACAAATCTGATAGTCCCTCTGGTGCCTGCATGGTGGAGTTGGGCATTAGGCCCTCCTGAGCCTCTGAGGAACACTGGAAATGCACAATGAAGGTTCGTGAGACGGTGAATCATCAACAGCTGCCTGTGGCTCCAGAGACGGAGAGGGAGACAGCAAATCCACATTTTGACCCCCAGCCGTAGGTGCTGAAGGAACAGGCAACCCTTGCACTATATTGGTCTGGACCGATATGGCCCATTGTTTGTCAAGCTCTCTCTGTGCTCACAGGGCTTTCTTTTCCTTGGCTGTAGACCTGGTATAGGCCTTTTTGGACTTCTGTTTTGTTGAAGTCAGATGTTTCCGCTTCATTGTGCATTTCCAGTCTGGTTGTGGAGACAGAGACCTGGAAGGTTCCTTTGCCCTGCCGTTCATGCCTGATCCTGCGAGGATGCAAGAAGAAAGGGACAGGGTTGAACAAACCATTAATGGTAAACCTCGACGTTGTGTTCTTCATACCTTAGGCCAAATTTGTGGTTATGTTGTGAAAATTCCAGATGTCAAGTATGCCTCACTGCTTCAGTGATTCATGCAACAGCCTGGCTCTCAGAGTTGTCAAGGCCTGGTATTATAACCTTATCTGGCGTTGCAGTGCTGTGGTAGAAAGGCATCAGGCTCAAGACTGTCATTAAGAGGCACAAAATAGCGGCTGCCACATTTTCATGACAAAATGTCCCTTCAAAATGGCGGCCGTATGTGGTGGCCTACTTTTTGTGACCTGTACTCTGACCAACAGTGATATGATAGATATTGCCCTCAGCCTCGGTCAGACTTCGGGCTCTGCCGTGGGTGCCGTGGCTCCGTAGGCCACAGTCCCAGTCCCTTTCTCCGCTCTTCATCCGTGCTGTTAAGGCCGTGGAGATCTTAACGGCCCCCCAAAAAATGGCGGCCAGCCCCTGTCACCGAGGCTCGGCTGCATGTCCTGTCAGAGAATGGAAATAAAGGCACTCCGTGAGTTTCACGCTCTGCTGCCTGCTCCTCCGACAGGCCCAAAAGCGGCGCTTATTTTAAAATGAAATCGGCTGCTTTACAGCGAGCCGATCAGGCCTGTGGAATGCGGAAGTCTCAGACAACGCCTGTTATCTCGGGCGCGGCAGTAGCGATTGCGTAATGAGAGCCGTGGGAACCTGACATTCCTGTGTGCAGCTAGGCCGATCGCTGCCTCGGAAGCTGCTACAGGCATCGCAGCGCTGTCTAACAGCGAGACAGATCGGAAGGAGCGTGCATAGATCGTTAATTTGGTAGGCTCCTGCAGAGGCCTTAAAATATTTGGTGTGACAGTCTGGTAATCGGGAGGCCTATCGAGTAACGTTCTGACAGGAGTTTTTGAGTGAAGAGTGGCCTCCGTCCCAAGGTTGGGCTTCAGGTAATTGGAATGTTCGTTTCACTCAGAACTCACAGTTAAATCCTAGAATTCTTTATTTGTCCTGTTGTTTCTTCCTAGATTGCGGAGAGGCAATTCTCAGATCTGTGACGATGACTGAGTAAGAAACTGGGACAGGAGGGCGGGCCTGCTCCCTTTATACTTTTACTCAGTCACGTGATCTGTGAATGACGGGTACTTCTCCCGATCTGTGGATTGCCTCTTCACAATCAATGGAGAAGAATGGCTTCTCTACTAAAATGCTTACTTATAAACAACCAGCACATCCTTTCAAGTAAAGCATATTTGTTAAAGCTCCAGGTTATCTCCTTTCATCCAATGGGCATTTTCTATTTGGTTTTCTTTAATCAAATGACAACTTTTCACAAAATTATTTACTGCGAAGCAGTACTTTCTACCCATAATTGTTTCCTCATTAGTTTTACAATATTTTCCTTCATCTTACATAGCCATAACCCCACACTACACAGAGACAAATCCTCAGCAAGTAATTAGTTTTCAATTCTCAGCAAGTAATTAGATTCCAAACTAAATAGCAACTGCATCATTCAAATACTCCCTTCCAAAGGTTAATATCCTGGATGAATCAACTGGATTGACTTTGGGTTTAAAAGATCTTACTATAAGGTTTTTGGACTGCTGTAGTTAAAAACATGCAGTGTAGTAGCAAGGTGATGTGAAAAGCTGGCAATCCACCACTGAGAACAAAAATACATTTTGTTTTGAATAGAGCACATCTGGTCTGATTCTTATAACAGAGGAATGGATGGTGGTCCCAGTTGCCTCTTGAACCATTTATGGCATTCATCCCTCCAAAGCACTGTGTGGAAAGTACAGTTTTAGACAAGATATACCAGTAGCCAAGCATCTTAGCCTTCAATTCACAATCATTCACTCATTGTGGGACATTTCAGAAGGAAAGAAGGAAAGATTTTATTATTATTCACAACTTTGCCTTCTAATGCTTTTTCCAAATTTTAATCCCATCAACAGAAGCTGAAAAATGCCTTTTTCACAGAGTGGCAAAAGTAGGCAGCAGGCTTTATTTATCCATTCATTCCTACATATATTGCAAACTTATGCCACTTCATTTCAACTCTAAGCTGCATATGAATGCCTAATAATTAGTCATTAAATCAATGTAATTAAAATTTAATTATAATTAAAGTCATCACATATGAAATAATAAAATATAATTAATAATCATAATATCATAAAACTAGTGCTCCATTTTCTTTGATCTGCACACAGGCTAAACCACTGTTTCTCAACCTTGGCAACTTTAAGCTTTGTGGACTTCAACTCCCAGAGTTCCCCAGCCAGAAATACTCTGGAAACTGAAGTCCGCACAACCTAAAGTTGCCAGGTTGAGAAACTCTGGGCTAATATATTATGGAGGGTCATTATGTTGAAAGTTGTTGCAAATCTAAGCATTTACTTATTTGGAAATAAATTGCACTGGAAAAAATGAGTTTTCATCTGAGTTGACAGTGTTAGTGTTTTCTGTAAGTTTGCAAATTTGTCCAGATCAAGAATAGGTCAAGAAAAAAAAGTTTCTTTATGAGCTGAAAAGTAAAGTTCCGTATATTTTGGTTGGAAGACCCATAAATAATTGTAGAGCATAAAACCATGTTCAAAGAATGATTGTTGTAGTTAGAGAATGGCATGTCCTGACTTCTTGCACTTTTGATTACTCATTAGTGCCTACATCTCAAAAAAACCTCTGATAGTACTGTATAAAATATGTATGTTAGATCGTAGTGCATGATTCTGGTGGTCAAAGGTAATGATGGCAATAATAAGTAAAAACAATAATGGAATAAAATTCATGTTTAATATGACTGATTGTAGGCTAGGACTTGCAATGCTGTCTATTTTGGGGGACAATAAGAGCAAAATAAGCCTTTTTACTACCACTCTTATCTGCTCAAAGCTAACCAGAGAACAATTCTGAACAATTTTACTCTTTTTTGTCCTGGGTGAAGATAGAAGGCCTGTACTCCATTATAATAATTTTGTACATGAAAAAATTAATAGGCTTTCTAAGTTAGATGCTGCAGTTAGAGCTATAGAAACAGCCACATCTTGTGTTACCCCTTACTAGTTAAACTGAATACATTTCAGTTTATTCAATCTGAGAATATAGACAGACTTTTTGAAGGAGTGACAGTCAGCTACAATTATTCTCAATCGCAATAAAAGCAGCAACAGTGCAATGGCTAAATTGGTGATGAATGATAATCTTGTGTGTCTTGAAATTTTGATTCTTCTGTGTTTGAAAAAAAAGTTGTGGTAATTCAATTGTAGGAAAAGTCTTCTTTAATCCCAATCATGGTGACATTTCTGACCAAATGAAATATTCCAGCATTTGGCACAATGCTTGGAAATGAGATGATTCTTTTCTTCATCTAGAAAATGAGTTTTAGGTTGGACACAAGGTAGTTTTCCTCAACTTGCTAGCTGATCTACTCCAATAATTGAACAGAGACTATAAATAACTGAATGTGGACTGAATTATTTCAAAGTTTTAGGATTAGAGGCCCCAGTTCTAGAATGGCTTTAGTCTTTCTTGAAGGCCAGCTTCATAAAATAATGACAGAGCACTTTGGCCAGTGGCTAATGACATCTTTCTCTCAGGCTTTGATTTCTCTCCCTCCCTCACATTTACCTGAACTAACTATGACTTAATTTCATTAATATATAGATGGCATTAAAATTTCCTCCTTTGTCTCTCATTCCACAATGATGCTAAAGCATTGTTTGGAAATAGTGATAAACTGTATGCAGGCTAATAAATTGCAAAGAGACTACATGAAAACAAAGATTAATGGTTTTTCCTAATCTCATTCTAATCCCAATCCCCAAAACCCAACAAGATGGCCACAAATGTGTCTCTGGCAAATGAACTCAACACATTCTATGCTCACTTCGAGATCGCAGCAAACGTAACCAGCGGCACTAGCAATGCCAATACCAAATACACCAAACCAGAACATGACACCAAAACCTATAATCAAGAAGAACAAGACA
>JAEANM010004608.1:0-20572 GCA_017656035.1 Myanophis thanlyinensis
AATTAAATTAAAACAAAATAAAACAAAACAATATGGCTATTACAGCATCCACGTAATCTTGAGATAAAAAAATCAGACACTTGTCAACTGACTTGTATCTATGATAGTTGCAGTATACTAGTGTCGTGTGATCACCTTTTATGAACTTCTGACAAACAATGTCAATGTAGAAGCCAGGTTCACTTAACAAACTTTGTTACTAATTTAACAACTGTGGCCAGAAAGGTAGCAAAATTCACTTAACAATTGTCTCAGAAAAAAAAGTTGGGCTCAATTGTGATCATAAGTCTAGGTCTACCTGTAGTTCATTTCATGGATGTTGTGCTTTATTTCTGAATTTGTATTCTGCTTTGTGAGAATTTTTATGTGAAATTTTTATGTTATGTGCCTCGAAATAATAATAATTGGTTTTTGACAAGAGGAGTAAGACACTGCTCTGGAGCCTAGTCCTTCTCTATCTTCCTACTCCCTGCTCCCTTCTTATGGGTTTCTCTTCTGTGTCCTAATCATATACTCTATTGTACTTGATTGGATTTCTTTGAACTAAATTATAGCATTTTAAAATAATTTTTGATCAAATTCTATGAGACACATAGGTTATGTAGGTTGGTGCTAAAGTATGCTACATCTGGGGATAATATTGAGGAAAGTACAGAAAAAAACTGCATTATCTTTATTCCAAAAGCATGAAATTAAAACTAGAAAGGCCTCTGTTACCAGGAGACTCTACAACAGCCAAAACTCATGTAGTGCAAACTCTGGCTCTGGCTCTGGCTCTTGAACTTAGTTCAAAGATAAATATTGTTTTATTTTATCCTTACTTAACTGATGACTGATTTGCAAAGAACATCTGTTTTTGAGGTCAGCTGCTTTTACATTTGCTTGCATATTTGGCTTCTTCTTAAGAAGCTTTTTTTGTTTAATGCTGCCAACATCTTGAAGTCTAATGGCAGAGGATAAACACAGAGCTTCTATACTCAATACATGCTTTTTTTATTTTTGTTAGGCAACTGACAAATGTGGGGATTCAAAAATCACATTTCAGTCAATTTCCCATACATTTGGAATGTAGGATTATGGATAGAATTCTGGTATAGGATCTGAACTATATTGTTCTTGTTACGTTATATCTGTTTACATGTAAAATTCTTATTCAGTCTCTTATTGAGACTGAGGAGATTAATGTAACTTGACAAAACTGTCTAAAGTGCTGCTTTGAGTTCTGATTAAGCAAATGAGTAGTTTTATGGTACATGTCATTGTGCAAATGTATTGGAGAGACCAACTTGGGTATGCAACAGTTAGCATTAGATGCATCAAATTAAATAAAATATTGTATATTACCTATATTCAGTAGTTGATGTAGTGACATTCCTCATTTTGTAAATAAAATACATTACAGTGACTAGAAATCCTTATTCCCCAGTAGACGTCTGGCAACTTTACCATATTGCATTCCTGTTATCTCTTCAGAACAAAATTTCATTGAGTTCTTTGAGAACGGTTAATATTCTCTTACTATAATTAAACTACTTTTCTGCAATAATGTATCTTTTGATTCATTTGTCAGTTTTCAAGTCACAACAAACCAATGAATTTCTACACTGGCTCATTTATAAAAGTGTATCTCCACTATTCTTTATTATATAGTAAAATACATTTGTTTTATAAGCATCCCTTTTAAAGGCCTGCTTTATAAAACATCTTGTAATAGTATGTGGAAAAGACATTGGAATATTGGGCAAAGAGGAAAAGTCTAAAGAACAGTCAAATAAGAGACAGCTTAAGCCAGAGATACATAGTGGGTAGAACAGTATGCTCAGAAGGGTCCTTCACTAAGTTCTCTGCTGTAAAGGTACACGATAATTGTACTTTCAGACTTGGACATTCTGTTAACATAGCTTTACCATAGAGTAGAACTAGTTTATCTGGTTGTGATTCCTGACTGACACACCTGTTATGGCTAACATTAGTCTTTCAAGTCTCATACAGTCTCCCAAAGAGAGGAATTTTAGGAGTAACCTCAATCCTTAAAGAAATCTGTTATCTGCCTAGCACCTGGCAGCAAGTGAATACACAGATAACTAATTTACATAATGTCATGATGCAGCTAATGCAACACCTGGAGCAGAATTTGCCTCAACCAGTAGCAGAGCAACCAGTGCTAAGTCATCCCTAATTTTGCTGACCATATACCTACAATAGGGTATGCACACTTCTACTGCCATCTTAATTCTAGTTTTTTATTGTTATTTTTTTCAGCAGTAAACGATTATAGTTTATTTTTCAATTGAATTGTACAATATATGTTAAAGGTGGGGAAAAAATTCTGAAGTGATTTATCTAGCTCTGATTTTTACATCTTAAAAGCCTGGCATTTTAACAGGAGTGTACAGATTTTCTAAATCCACTGGTGACCCAGCTCCTAAAAAATGCTTGGCAATATTCCCTTGGTTGACTGAACAAGTAGCCTTTCTAGAATGAAAATAATTCTTTTACTCTCAGCCTCTCCAGCATCCCAATGCCTTCTGTCCCTTTTTCAGATGGGGCCATAGATGCAGTTCTATTCTAAGGGACACAGATTTACTACCATGGGCCTTTTTCCAGACTGTTCCAGCAGAAAAGAACTATTGATATTTTCAATGAAGACTTTGCTGGCAGAAAAGAAATGGCTTTCAACAATTAAGAGATACCTCCTGAAAAGAGCAACTCATCCTGTACAAGTTCATATAGAACATAAGAATTTTGAATAGAATTTGTGTATCCCTTAGCTTTTTATTTTTTTTATGTATGAAGGATCAAATACTCAGCCATTATAATTCTACATTACATTCCTTATTTACAGAAATCATATCAAAATTTAGAATAAAATCCACTGAGAGCCATCTCATATAAGGCAGCTCTGAGTTCCTCTAACCAAAAAGTGTTTATCAATAGAAGAGAATATTTGTAGCTCAGGGTTGAACTGTGGGGTACTTGGTGCTCTCTGAGCTTGATGGTTTTCTTGCAGAAGTTTCATTACCAAACTAGGTAACATCATCAGTACTAGAAGGGAGTAGAGTTTGCTCTTATTTTTATATACGAGTAGCTTACCCTGTGTTGAATAGTTGCTTCACAAACAGTGTTTTCATTGGTGCCAGGTCTCTATAGCCTCAAGCAGAGAAGGGCTATTCTGCACACCTCCCTCAAATGTTATTTAAAATACAGTTTCCTAGCATTCCTTTAAGAACCTCCAACATGCAAACTTTGGTTAGTCATGCTAAAATGAATCCTCTTTACCTGGTGCTTCAAAATTTGCTGTTTGCTAGGAAGATGTGTAGTTAAAAGTCAGTCTACATTTAGTGTACATCTGACTTTGGGGATATTTCTTCATAACTAAACAAAAGTGTATTTTCTGTACTTTTCACATCCCTTGCTTGCTGGATCTGGATGTCACAAAGCAAAGCCCACATTTTGTAATTCCCACACCCCATTTTGACTGGAAGAGTGCTACAGGAGGCTGAGTGTTGTCATGCCCCTGGCCACGCCCACTCAGTCATATGACCATCTGACCACATCTACCCAGCCAGTCATTAGGGCAGAGAACTGCTTGTTGAAAAATTTGCAACCCACCACTGCTCTGATCACCTCCACCATTCTAAGGCTTTTCCAGGTGATGTTAGCACATAAAACTGTCTTCAAAACTCAGTTTTAAAAGCTCAATTTGTCAATACTCATATTACACAAAAGTCTTAAAGTCTATAAAGAAGCTTACAGACGGAGACCCTCATCTAACAAAGCAAATGCTAAAACTCAGTATGGGTGTGTAAAGAAAAACAGAGGTCACAAACGGAATATAGACAAAGAAGTGGCATCTGAAGATTAGCAGTACTACAGGCAGGCCAGAAGTCTTACAGTCCACTATCAGGACCATAAGCTACGTAAGCATATTCTGATGTGAGTCCTTCCTGAAGCTCAGCTTGGAGTTCAACTGGAATGCTCAAAAGCACTGTTTAAGCTTGGAGCCTGGCCTAGAGCTTGGCAGCTAAGAGAAAGAAGTGAGTAAAATGTTGAAATTGGCAGTGGTTGAGCTATCCCATTGAAAACGATATGCACCAAAATCAAACGGGGACATAAAAGTTTAACGTAGACATGAGATCAAGTAAATACAGTTGCAAAATTTGACAGATATCCACATATAGATGACCTTTTGCTAGACCAAGAGTAAAATCAAGTCAAGTCGAGTAGATATTATTGTCATTTCAACAATGTACAGTACAGTACAGTACAGTACACAGTGAAACAAAACGTTTCCCCAGGATCAAGGTGCTACATCAGACAACATAGATGAAAAAGAAAAATAGCAGGACGCAGAACTACACATAGTTCTAAATCTAAGAACTTAGGGAAAAAAAGCTAAATACACATTTATTGTTCCAGTTTCTTTGTGTTGAGGAGTCTGATGGCTTGTGGAAAGAAACTGTTACACAGTCTGTTTCTCCGGGCCCGGATGCATCTGTACCTCTTTCCAGATGGCAGGAGAGTAAAGAGCATGTATGAGGGTTGCGTGTGGTCAGCCACAATGTTTCTGGCTTTTCGGATGCAGCGTGTGGTGTAAATGTCCAATGACAGAGGGAAGAACAACCCTGATGATCTTCTCTGTCGTCCTCACTATTTGCTATAGGATCTTGCGATCCAAAACAGTGCAATTCCCAAACCAGGTGGTGATGCAGCTGCTCAGAGTGCTCTCGATGGTCCCTCTGTAGAAGGTTGTGAGGATGTGTGGTGGAAGCTGTGCCTTCCTCAGTTTCCTCAGAAAGTAAAGAGAGAGAGAGTCTAAGTGGTCACTAAATTATTCTATTGATATAGGTTGCAGCCCCAACTTCACTCTCTCCCATTCTTCTTATGAGACCTATCCAGTATAGTTAACCTGAGGCATCTTCCTCAGAGCATGCAAGTTCCATAATCATTAAAAGGTAAAAAGTACCATTTCAATACCTCACTGGTATATATTCAGTGTGTGTGTTTGTGTATAAAAATCAGTGTGAAAGCTGTCTGTTCTTACTATGTTGTTCTTCATACATATTGAATTATTGCCAAGAACCTAGAATGTCATAATGTATCAGTTTAGTATATATGCAGATCCAAGCAATGTGGCCTTTTGTTTTTATATATTTTCTGTGTGCTCTACCAGATTTTTTGGTATGGCACTCATACCAAAACTGGGTACACCAAGCCAATTTATGCCATACTATTTCACTTTCCTTAATATTTTCTTATCTTCTTTAATCCTTTGTTTTCTATTCTGCTGTGCCTTTGTATTATATCAATTATTCATATTTTCTTCTATTCAACCACAATTGAATAGAATCTGAAACCAAGACTTTAGTAATTTGTATTATGAAATTCCGCAATATTTTAACCTGCTCATTTTCAACTATTTTTTCAACTCTTATGTTCCCACCAATTTTTCATTACTGGCACATGATAATTTTCACAAGTGCTTCAATTAAACATTTTAGCTGCTGTGTTATGTCATTTATAATCATTTTGCATGAATCTTTTTGCACAAACTGAATATATGATGTACTGTTCCTTCTGCTTCTTTGCAGTCTGCACTTCAAATCATTTGACAATTTTTCAATTTTGGCCCTGATTGCATTTGCTCAAATTATGTGTAGGGTTAGATTCACAATCCAATACTGATAAAAATTTAATAATTCATGTCCTAATCAAGGGCCCAATTATTAATGTAGCATCTATTAATACAGGTAATTACATGTAGGGTAGGGTTGGTTGGTTTTTTTTGTTTGTTTGTTAAATTAGGATGTTGAAATCTGATAAATTTCCAGATGTTGATGAAGTTCTTTAGGTATCATTCTGAGGGCTCTAGTCACAATTGGTATAATAATATATTTCTTTTTCCATAAGGGTTTAATTTCAATCTGCTAGTCCTGGTATATTGTAATTTTTTTCAAATTATTAATAAATATTATCATCTGTTAACAACATGAAATCATAGCTGCCAATTTTTTAGCTGGTATTGGTCTTCATATGCATTCAGTTCTTCCCAAGAATCTAGTCTGTTGTAATCTATCAGCATAGTGCATATACAGATCTAAGCTGTGTGGCCTTTTGTAATCGACAGATGGAGAATGGTGTAATAAAAATAAATTAGTCATTACTTGCCATTGGCATCTGGTTGGGCACTATCGTGACAAAATGTTGAACTAGTTGAACCTTGGCCTGATTTAATATAACTGTTATATTCTGCTGTTCTTATGCCAGGAAATTAAAAAATGAATTTCTTCCTAAAGTAAGACATTTTTTCATCCATTTTGCTGAATTATATATGGAATTAATATATTTATTTATTGATACATTTCTAAGAACAGTATTTTCTTTTATTTTAAAAATAACATTTTTCTCTTTATGTTTACTTCTAGGTTGACCCGCTCTTTACAGTGCCTGCACCCCCGCCTCCTATTTCCAGTAATCTGACAACTCAGATTCTACCTTCCTATTTTTCACCATCTTCATCCAACATTGCAGCCCCTGTGGAGCAACTTTTGGTACGGACTCGTTCAGTGGGTGTGAATACTTGTGATGTTGGAATAGTAACAGAACCTGAATGCCTTGGACCATGTGAACCTGGAACCAGTGTAAATTTGGAAGGAATTGTATGGCATGAAACTGAAGAAGGTAAGATGTTTTCTTCCATCTCTCTCTTGGTTGGAATATTGCATTTGATTTAAAATAAATATTGTTATAAAATAATTAAACAGTGGCTTTGTTTTGTGGAAAAAAACAAATTGGAAAAATTACTGGAAAAAAATTTTCTTAGGTTAGTCTGAGTCTCAATTTAGCTATAATTTTACAAATAAATTTTGTTGTGTTTGAAGGATGGGGTTGGGTTTTGTTCTAAAATCTTGTTAACCTGTTACACTGACAATATTTTGAATAAAGTTTAATGTATTTTACATATGTTATAATAAATATGCATAGATGCTCTTACAAGACGAATTACAAAATTGTGCAATCACTACATTAATATTCAAATTGTTTCATTGTTTTAAAGCATCTACAATATTCCAGTGATATATACAAGTTGCATAGATCATTGTCATTGTATTTGCTGCAAATTTGATTAATCTCTTGTGTGTATAGGCAAAATTTATAATTGCATGTTAGCTATTTACCTATTTTATTTTAAGTGATCAGAGAGCTTTCTGATAGTTGTTTGTGAACTGGAGATTTAGAGATAAACTCCGTTAACTGCAGTTTCATATAAATATATATTTTCTTAAAATAATGAACAAAAGTTCAAGCCATTGTTAAACTGAAATTTACTAGCAAAAGTCTAGACTCTACAAATAATTTGAAAGATACTTATTTTTGACAAATTAAAAGCCACACAAAAATGTAACTGAAGTCTTCTTCTTTTGGCTGTTCCCATTAGGGGTTGCCACAGTGAATCAACTGCCTCCACCCAACTCTATCCTCGGCATCCTCCACTCTCACCCCAATCACCTTCATGTCCTCTTTTAGCACATCCATACATCTCGTCTTTGGCCTTCCTCTTGACATCTTGCCTGACAGCTCCATTTCCAAAATCCTTCTACCAATATAACCACTCTCCCTCCTCTGCACATGTCCAAACCATTTCAATCCGGCCTCTTTGACCTTGTCCCCAAAACAGCCGACCTGAGATGTCCCTCTGATGTGCTCATTCCTAATCCTATCCATCCTGGTCACTCCTAAAGAGAACCTCAATATCATCATCTCTGCTACCTCCATCTCTGCCTCTTGTCTTTTCCTCACTGCTACAGTCTCTAACCCATACAGCATAGCTGGTTTCACTACTGTCTTGTACACCTTTCATTTGATTCCTGCTGACACTCTTCTGTCACACAACACTCCTGACACCTTTCTCCACCCATTCCAATTTTCCTGAAATCTCCTCTTCACCTCTTTTCTACACTCCCTATCACACTGGACTGTTGACCCCAAATACTTAAACTCCTGCACTTTCTTGACTTCGGCCCCCTGTCTTACTGTTCCACTTCCCTCCCTCTCGTTCACACACATGTGTTCTGTCTTACTACAACTGACCTTCATTCCTATTCTTTCCAGAGCATACCTCCACCTTTTCAAGTGTTCCCCCACCTGCTTTCTGCTCTCACTACAGATCACAATGTCATCCGCAGACATCATTGTCCATGGGGATTCCTGTCTGACCTCATCTGTCAACCTGTCCATTACCATAACAAACAAGAAGGGACTCAGAGCCGATCCTTGATGTAGCCCCATCTCCACTTTGAACTCCTCTGTCTGACCTACAGCACATCTCACTACTGTTGTATTCCTCCCATACATATCCTTAACTACTCTGATGTACTTCTCTATCACTCTTCACATCCACATACAGTACCATAGCTTCTCTGTTGTATGCTTTCTCTAAATCCACAAAGACGCAATGCAGCTCCTTCTGACCATCTCTATACTTCTCCATTAACATTCTTAGGGCAAAAATTGCATCCGTAGTGCTCTTTCTGGGCATGAAGCCATACTGCTGTTCACAGATATCCATTTCCTTCGTTAGTGTAGCTTCCACTACTCTTTCCCATAGCTTCATTGTGTGGCTCATCAACTTTATACTGTACCTCTGTAGTTACTACAACTCTGCACATCACCCTTGTTCTTAAAGATTGGCACTAGAACACTTCTACATTCCTCAGGCATCTTCTCACTCTCTAAAATCCTATTGAACAAGCTAGATAGAAACTCCACTGCTGACTCTCCTAGACATTTCCACACCTCCTCAGGTATGTCATCCGGACCAACAGCCTTTCCACTCTTCATTTTCCTCACAGCCTTCCTCATCTCATCCTTTCTAATTTTTGCTACTTCCTGCTCTACAATATTCACCTCTTCCCCTCTTCTTTCCCTCTCATTTTTCTCATTCATCAGTTCCTCAAAGTACTCCTTCCATCTCTGCACACTCCTCATTTGTTAGCACCTTTCCATCTCTGGAAAAAAAATGTAACTGAAGTGTTTTTCAATAATGATTTTCAAAAGATTCCCCTCATATGTGAACTAACTATAAACAGTATTGCAGAGTTATTATATCCACCTGTTTTGGAAGATATGGTCTGAAATATTGAGAATTATTCAATTTTTTTACAGATGTTTTCTTCTTTCTGTTTGAATAGTATTTAATTACTAGTGATTTAATAGTCTGTGTAAAAGGAATGAGGTTGTTCACGAGGTTAGAACTGCTGCGGGATGGGGTGACCTCCTGTCACATGTTCCAGGTTATGTTGACCCATCAGTCTGAAAGCAGGCGACCGCAAATAGATAGATGTTTGTTGGGCAACTTAACAAATGAAATCAAACCAAATCAAATTTTATTCATCATATGCACAGTCATACAAGGTACGAAATGCAGTGAAAGGTGTGTTTTCAGGGACATGAAAAGAGCCCCCAACTGGACATCCACAGACAACGGTGATATCACTGTTCAATCCTTTCAACCCAGAAGTACCTTAGTGCTCTTGACACGAATGTAGTAGTAATAACCTATGTGAATTGAAACAAAGAAAGGGAATTTTTAAAGTGTACAATGTATTCCATTGATAATAAATCCTAATATATTTTGTTGGAAAAGCTTCAGCAAAGCTAATTCTGTGGAATGGAGTATGAAATATTATCAGAGTGCATTAGCCAAGTTTGCAAAAAGTTTTAGACTCTGCCCTTCCATTTGTTTTCATTGTATGTATATCTTCATCAGATTCATAAACTAGATTGACACTTTAAGATTATTTTTAAAGGTCACATAAGCAGTTTTAAAATACTTTTAAGTGAGAGAGCTATCTATTTTGGCTTTAGTGTTCACCTTAGTGAATTTCACAGAAAGTCAGAGTGTATGGGAAAGAATTATGGTGACATGGAAGAGCAATGGCTTTTAATACTGTTATTTTTGCTGAGTAAACTAAACATCTGACCCTCCACAGAATTAAGAAACATCTCTTGTTAAAGGTCTCAAGGGCAACAGTATGCTATTTTATAATGTTCTTACATACTTGCAAGAATGACATTTTATCTGTTTTTCTTCTGTGCTCAGATATATTCAGCTGAGAAGACTTTTATTTATTGATAAAAGATAATGCCTGATCTGTGCTTATAGATTCCCTGTTCCTGTTGTTAGTAAAAAGAGGAGTCTATCAACCTTGTTACTTATCTCTCCCAGTCTGATTGTGCATTTACAAATCTGGGCAATTGGTTTGGCATAAACAAGATAAAGATAAATCCACTATCTCCAAATGTCAAATGTAAAGAAATTTTAAACTTTTTATATTTTTTTCTTTGACAAAACTTCTCAAATTATACTGATAATATAATGAATAACTTCAAAGAGTGGCATATGATGCTGCTTAACCACATAAGCTTCTTAAAAGAAAAAAAAAAGGAATGCTTCAGATTTTTCTTAAGAATTTACTACATGGAATGATTATTTGTGCTATGTTATGGAACATTAAATGTACCTTCATTTAAACTTTTTAATTATAAGCAAATTATTTTAATTTCATTCCTAATATATGTTCTGACCCGGCCTTCACAGAAGCAAGACACAGACTCCTCACAAAGAAAAAAAAACCCTCTTTATTGACACCTTGGGAATTAACTGCATTCACCAACAGAAAGTCCAGGCAAGAGTACTGCAATAATTTAACTGAAGCAATAGTCCTTATCAGCTCATTAGAATAAATGCAAGGCCATGAGCTCCCAGCCAAAGGTTGCAAATTAAGTCAGAGAAATAAACAAACCTCAATTCTGCCAAGGCAGTCTCACGAAACACAAGGAGTAAAATTTCTAGAAATGCTACAACCACCACTCCCCTTTTCTCTTATTTATTCCACCAGCCAGGGAGAGACCATTCAGTGTCCATGTTTGTTTTGCTTTCCGAGTCCACTCCTTGTCCATCATTGTTCACCTCTCCTATCTGCTTTGCACACACATATATCTGGAACAGGCCCCAGCTGTTCTTCCTCCTCGCTCATTTCTAACTCCAAAGGTAGCTGCCTCTCCGGTGGTTGGGTGGTTGGGAAATGTCGGACGGCCCTGGCTCTATCTCTGTGGCTGACGCTGAGCATCCATCACAGTCTTCCTCAGGCTCTAGAACTGGCTCAAGTTCTTCCCCAACCTCCTCATTGTCCAAGTCTGCTGCCAGCTCTGCTGGCAACTGGCAGGTCACAGCAATATGATTTTACTGTGGGTCCTGGGTTTAAGGTTCTGATTTATATGGTAGTAATGAAATACATTTTTTTCTTAACTGGCGTTTTGCATATCATTTTAAATAGTGAACCAGTAGACCAGGACAGTGTGAAAACTGTCACGCTTGGCTAATTTAAACAGAAAAAATAATTCAGCATACAATAAGCCATATTCTAGAAAAGTAAAGTGATACTCAGTACTCATCTGGGATTCATTCTGGAAGGTGTGACGAGTACTAGAAACAACAGGTACCAAGCAAGCCACATGACTTACCACTTGATCCTTTATTTTGGATAGAAGGTATAGTAAATCATGATGTAGCCGATCCCAGCAAGTTCTACCTTGTGCATCGAGTACAGGGATAAGTATAAGTACGGGGACAAGATTTTTGCTTCAAATGCATCAAGTACCAAATTTACGTTCTATAAAAAAACTATGATCAGAACAAAATTACTTTTGGGGGGGGGGCTGCCTATCTTACCACAGGGTAATACTGAGTAGCTTACAATATTAAAAGGACAGACTTATGCACAATACAAACACAATAAAATAAAAATATTGAACCCTAACTGAATGAGGGGGAGGGAAGAGGGATGAAGACGAGCAAGGAGATGGGATCTGTTATGAATCTGTCAATCACCTTTATTGTGAAGCCTCCCATTGGAGCTCCAAGCCATGGCAGACCCTGGTCTTTAGGCAAAATTATAATTTTTAATCTTAATTTAATTTAATTAAATGTAGGTATCCAACATCAAATATTTTAACTGTACTTCAATGCTTTAAAAATGTGTCCAAAACAATGTAACAAAATAATGCACTATTACAAATTTATGAAAATATAAATGTGTTGTGGGGTTTTAGTAGCCAGTAAGGAAAGACTACTTGGAAGCCACATATAATCTAGAAGATATTTGCATTTGAATTCCACACCAGAATATTTCTTTAAATAGATCAAATCATGAAATGTTGCAAACAAATATTAAAATAACAATTTCTTTTCAATTACTTGAAAAGAATTAAAAATATTTGCTTATGACAGTAATACCAACATTTCCCACTCAGTAGCTGTTGCTTCTGGAAAGATAGCTTTGTTGCTTTTCTAGGGAAAGCTTAAGAAACACACTCGGACTAATATGAATTGTTAATAGTCTTAGAAAATTATAAAACTATCGTGTTTGTTTCATTTTAGACACCTTTGCTAGATTTGTAAGTTTGTAGTCAGGTGGTTTAATAATTAAATTACTAAGGCTAATATGCAAGAGTGTGATTGAGATATCAATGCTTCTAGTTATCTGCATTTTTATATTTCTGCACCAGTTCTAAGGATACAAATATTAAAAAATTATTTGTATCCTAGTTTTTGTTGTTTTACACATGTTCAAAATGGCTGATGGCAGTGGTGAGATTCAATTTTTTTTACTACCGGTTCTGTGGGCGTGGCCACAGGATTAAACTTCACCAAGCACAGAATTAAACTTCACCAAAGTTACAGTGTAATAAGGGGAGAGGCAGTTTCTGTGAGCAAGGCAATAAAGATTAGGCTAGAAACAACTGCTTTATTTACAGGATTAACCCTGCAAAGTGGGAAAAAAACAAAAGGTTTCTTCTAATAACCGGTTGAATTTCACCTCTGGCTGATGGGTTTATGTGCCTGTGCATATTTTATCATTATCATTATTAGGACCTTTAAATATTACTACATCAACACTAGGTACTATTTTTATTCTGTTCATAAAGGATGCAAATTATGTTTCGGAGTTATACCTGCCAGAATAAATTCTGCAATGATCCAATAATGTCTGTAGGGAGATCTCTATTATATTTATTGTATGACATCACCACATTACAAAATGTATCTTGGGTGGTTACAGTGATTTTTCAATAAAAGGCAATTATAGGTCAGAGATGGTGTTAATCATAATGAGAATAATATGGTATCTAGAGAAGGTGAAGGTGGCATGAATTCTTAAAAAGAATTCTTTAAAAGATAATACCTACTGATTTAGCACTGTAAACAACTGCATTTAGATATGAACTGATTATGTAGGTCACTTATATTCTTTTTTAAGACTCTTAACGACTCTCATGCTCCATTATTTGTCTTATTTTTTTGAAGGTGATAAGAATAATTATGCTTAGTATCCTTTTCCAATATTTAAAGATAATTTGACTATAACATTTGAAATAGTGTATCAAACCTGTGCTTTTAATTATATTTATGTTAAAATTATTCTGAAGTAATCATGTTTAAGAGCTGAACTCCCAGATTTGGAGCTTCTTTTCTTAAATATTTTTTTAAATATGATGATAAAGAAATTATATATTTTGACTTGTAAACTTTCAGTAGATCAAAACTCTGTTTCTGCCTGACATATATTCTCATAATCACTTGTTTGTTATTGATGTTACTTATATATTTTACCTTTTTAAATATCAGTGGCAGTATCAAAACGATCTTTAATGTCAAAATAAAAGTGCAACTCTTCTATAAAATGCTAAAATAGTATTAATAACATAATTTTTGTGACATTTTGGACTAGTGTTTCCCATTCCTTCTTTTAAAAATGTGTTTGGAAAAAATAGCAGTCATGAACTGAGATCACCAGTGAAATGGACTCTAGATATTTCATATTTATGTGTAGAAAACTTTGTTGTATAGAGAGTCTGGCAGCTTAGGGTAGTAAAGTATGACGAAATAAGAGACTACTCATGAATTATTTCATATGTGGAAAATTCTTAGAAGGAAGTTGCTGAATTGTTCCAGCTAATTTCTACAACTACAGTGTATTTGGCACACTATATGCACATAGCTTCTGTATACTGCACACACTTGGTAAGGCTACCTGAAACAGCCATCCAACTACCTCACTTTTATGTACAGCATTTGAAAGGGTAATTGTATATAATCCCCTAGCAAGAATATTCAAATGTTGAGTCTGTAGGCTTGCAAGGAAGCAGCAAACTATACAAATAACTAACTAAATAAAACTTGTGCTTTGATTCTTCTCTGCAGAAAAAGGATAAAGACAAGTATTGTACAAGTAGTCTTTTACTTCTTTTTATTCTTTTTAATTTGTTTTTAAATTGTTATTAATTTATTGTTTTTAGATGGTTGTACATTGCCCTGAATCCCTTTTTGGGAGAGGGGCGGTATATACCGTATTTATCGGTGTATAACGCACACTTTTTTTCTTGAAAAGAATGTGGAAATTGCATGTGCGCGTTATACACCGATAAATACGGTAGTTTTTTCCTGAAACTTCTCTCTTAAAATTAAGGTGGGTGTTATACGCCAGTGTGCGTTATACACCGATAAATACGGTAAATTGAATAAATCTAATCTAATCTACTTACTATCACAATATCAGAAAATTCATTGTTAAGCAGTGCAATGGTTAAGTGAGGCATCATGTGACTACATCTGATTTTACAAGCATTTTCTGATGTCATTAAATTAATTACCCACAGTAATTAAGAGAGACATCACATGACTCTGACTTACGACCTCTTCCTGGCTTTCCCATTGACTCTGCTTGTCAAAGCTGACTAGGAAGGCCCTAAATGGCAATCACATGGGTGATTGCAGTAGGATGCTATGACTGTGATAAATGTCTGATAGTTGTCAAACACCCAAATCACAATCACATTATTATGGGACATTGTGGTGGTCAGTATATGGATCAGTCATAAATCACTTTTTTTAACACTGTCGTAACTCACTAAACACTTGCTAAAATATATGATCATTAAAGAAGGACTACCTGTAACTACCTGATTAATAGGTAGTGTCATCCAGAGAAGACCTAATGGATTTTTAGGTCTTCTCTGGATGATACTGCCTATCCATCCATCTATCCATCAATGTCATCAAAATTAATTATTTAGCTTTTAGAAAATGGCAGTTGATGATCTATGTAACCCTAGTATTCTTACTTTCATCATTACATTTCTGAAATTTTACTATAAAATTTTATAATACTCTGATGTTTTGTTTATCAATATATTTGTTTCTAAGTGTGCTATCTTCAGGACAGAATATTTGATTTCAGTAAGTAATTTACGTTGGGAAGTGGAACAACATGTTAAGACTATATGTATAAATGTGATAAGCTAGCTATGTAACTGGTTTTGTCCCCCATGGCAGCGATTTTTGTGAATAAGTACTTAAAATAGTTCTTACAGAAAGAAGCCAAACTGTTTGTGGATTCATTTTGTCAACCATTCTGGTTTCTAATACCTAGTCATAGACTAGTGTTTACAGAATATTTTCATCATTGTAAGGATCATACAAATATTTGCACAATTTACAAATTACAGTTATAGATTCCCCGTCATGGTTCACTGCCTTGTCGTGGCAAAGGGGCTTGCGTAGCCCAATGAAGCTATGAGCTATGCCGTGCAGGGCCACTCAAGATGGACAGATCATAGCAGAGAGCTCTGACAAAACATGACCACTGGAGAAGGAAATGGCAACCCATTCCAATATCTTTGCCATGAAAACCCCATGGACAGTACCAAAAGGCAAAAATATATGATGCTAGAAGATGAGGCTTTCAGGTTTTAAGGTGTCCAACATGCTACTGGAGAAGAATATAAGGCTAGTACTAATAGTGCCAGAAAGATTAAAGTGACTGGGACAAAGTCAAAAGAATGCTCAATTGTGGATGTATCTGGTGGTGAAAAGGAAGTCTGATTCTGTAAAGATCTATTCTCCATAGGAACCTAGAATGTAAGATCCATGAATCAAGCCAAACTGGATATAGTCAAACAAGAGATGACAAGACTGAACATCGACATCATAGGAATCAGTGAACTAAAATAGACAGGAATCGGTGAATTTAATTCAGATGGCCATCAGGTATACTACTGCGGGCAAGAATCCCTAAGAAGAAATAGAGTAGCCTTCGTAGTCAATAATAGAATAAGAAAAGCAGTACTAGGATACAATCCCAAAAATGACAGAATAATATCAGTTCGAATCCAAGGCAAACCATTCAACATCACAGTAGTCCAAGTCTATGCCCCAACCACTGGTGCTGAAGAGGCTGAAGTTGACTGGTTCTACGAAGCCCTACAACACCTTCTAGAATTAACACCAAAAAAAGATGTCCTTATCATCATGGGGGACTGGAATTCTAAAGCAGGAAGCCAAAAGATAACCAGAATAACAGGCAAGTTTGGCCTTGGAGTACAAAATGAAGCAAGGCACAGGCTGGTAGAATTTTGTCAAGAAAATACGAGAAAGACAGAGTTAGATGAATCACAAGTTAGAATTAAGATTGCCGGGGGAAATATCAACAACCTCAAATATGCAGATGATACCACTCTAAAGGAAGAAAGTGAAGAGAAACTAAAGAGCCTTTTGATGTGGGTGAAGGAGGAGAATGCAAAAGCTGGCTTGAAACTCAATATTAAGAAACCTAAAATAAAAAAAAAAGCACCTGGCCTCTCAATTCATGGCAAATAGATGGGGAAGAAATGGAGATAGTGACAGATTTTATTTTCCTGGGCTCCAAGATCACCGCAGATGGGGACTATAACCAAGAAATTAAAAGATGCTTGCTCCTGGGGAGAAAACAATGGCAAAGCTAGACAGCATACTAAAAAGCAGAGATATCACCCTGACAACAAAAGTGCATATAGTCAAGTTTTCCGGTTGCAATATAAGGCTGTGAAAGTTGGATCATAAGGAAGGCTGAACGCCAAAGAATTGAGGCCTTGAATTATGGTGCTGGAGAAGACTTCTCGAGTCCCTTGGACTGCAAAGCAAACAAACAAGTCAGTCCTAGAGGAGATCAATCCTGTCTGTTCTTTAGAAGGCCAGATCCTGAAGATGAAACTCAAATACTTTGGCCAGTAATGAGAAGGAAGAACTCACTGGAGAAGAGCCTAATACTGGGAATGATTGAGGGCAAAAGAAGAAGGGGACGGCAGAGAATGAGGTGGTTGGATGGAGTCACTGAAGCAGTCGGCGTGAGCTTAAATGGACTCTGGAGGATAGTGGCCAGGAAGGCCTGGAGGAAATTTGTCCATGGGGTCGTGATGGGTCGGACATGAGTTTGCAACTAACAACAACAACAGCTATAAGTTATTGTTTTTATTAAGTTTGGAGGCAGAGAAAATTCAGAAGAAAATTTATGGACAATAAAATGATACTATGTACATTATTCATAATTCACTCTTTAAAAAATTAGGAAGCATTCTTGTGAATCTTTACATAGTTATTGTTACAGTAGAAACTGAGATGATCTCTTTGTAGTAATTAAAAATATGTTTCAAGATTGAATGGGGATTTTAAAGTATATTTCACAGGTTCAAGTGAATGATGGAAGAAAAAAAATAGTATACAATTCATTAGTGGGAAGTTTTTGCAAGAAATCAACTTTAAATAGAGTATCAGAGGAAAAACATGTTGCTTAAAAAATAAGAGGTACAATCAGGAAATAAGATACAGTCTTGACAATTACTTTTAAGAATTTAAATTACCAATGGAGATTTGCCAAAAGCTTCAGCACAACTAACACAAGTTCTTTTATGAGTCAAATATTTGGCAGTCAAAGACTAAGTAGTATGTTCTTTCTCACTAGTCTGTATGTGTAACCCATTCAGACTCACAGTATACTGTAGGGAATAAATTAAGAAAGGAAGAGATGCTTTTCTTTTGCTGCTACTGCTAAATGATAGGGATTTTTTTTAACAATAAGCACATTGGATAGCTTGAAGGAAAGAACTAATTGGTTTTTTTTAAGAGACTTTAAATGTCTGAGAGAAGTACACTATGTATAAACTCAACTTGAAGAAAGGAACTAAATTATATTCTCTGTTACTGAAATGTATTTTGATGTTGAAACAAATTTGACTGTTAGCCAATAATTATTATTTGTTCGGATGATGGTGTATTTGCTTGAAATCTAATCACAAATGAAACCATCACATATAAAAAGCTGCTCCTGCAGCATTTGTTTCTCTTCATGGTTAGGATATTGCTTCTTAAAAACAATGTGTTGATTTATCTGCCTTATAATTTGAGACTTTGATTTCATGTCATGCAAGTTTTGGATTTATTCCATATAATAAGGTTCTTAAGAATGCTATGCCACATTGTTCATCTCTTTGCAAAAGTTGCAGGCACTTCATGGAATTCACAAATACTTTATTTTCTATGTTTGCATATGTGTGTGGAGGGAGGGAAGGAGGAAGGAAGGAAAGCAGAAGAAAAAAAGTATATAGAGTAACTGTATAAAATTAACTTTAAATTTATTTTTAAGCAAGTTGTAACTCAACCACACAGAATGATATTGTTCTTTTTTTCATTGTGTTGATTATGAGTCATTTTGAAAGACAGAATCCAGGACTGAAAATCTGGAGTAAATTTTTTCTTTCCAACAGAGCAGAGCTATCAGTTTAGCTATACTGCACGCTCAATCTATCCAGTAATTGGCATACATTGATAAATAACATATGTTAGTATATAATTCAACACCAAATAAATATATTTAAACTTTATTTCTCTTTCCAATTTTTTTTACCAACAATATAAATACTAAGTCAAAATGATATAAAGATAGAACAGGCCTAGATTGCATAGAACAATATCTTTCCCAAAGATTGTATTTCCAACATAAAGAGGTCAACCCATCCCTTCTTAAACTTCTACTGAAGTGTCTAGTAAGCAAAAATATTTTTGATGAATTATCACCATAATAAATTTATTTAGCATTCTTCAAAACATAAGACTGTTAATTGGTTAAAACATGACATTTAAAGTCTTTATTCCAAAGTTCTTGTAAATTGCTAAAATCTATATTACTAACACTCTGCAACTGTTTATAAAAATAAGGTGGAGATTAAATCTTCTAAACCACCATCCAATAATTAGAGAATATTTAATACTTGGAAAAAACTGATAAAAACTTTTATTAGATTACTAATGCCATATTCTTTCCTTATACTCTTTAAATACTATTTACTTGTAATTCTCAAATAAGGATTATTCCAAAGTATGAATATTCCATGTAAACAAAAATCAAAGTTAATTTCTCAATCATATTTTCCAGATCTGTCTTGTATTATTTAATGCTGGCATATTGGCTAAAGTTAATCACTAAGTCAAAATATACATAAGGCCAGTGATAAAGCTGAGTGTCAGAAAAATATCTATCTCTCAATTTTCATATGGCAGTTAAGTTAATTTAAAACATAGAAAGTATTTAGATCTCTATTATTTAGATTACTCTATAATAACTATAGCTATGTAAACATTTATTCTTCTCCATAAAATTTTGGGTTTTGATTGTGGTTTGTTATTTGATCTTAGAGACATTGTAGGAGACTTGTGTTAATCTATGATAGCAAAAGATCAGGAAGTGTCTGGTAATAGTTTTACCAGATAACACATTTTATTAAAGGCACAAGTTTTTGTGAGCTCTTATTTCATAATCAGAGTTGTTAGTCAGAAAATGTGCTACCAGACATTTTCCGATTTTGTTTTTAAGTTAAAGCACAATAGCACAACTTCAGGATTTTTAAGTAGACATTAACATACTGAAAATCATGATTGTGTTCTTGAAATAGTGTGATTGTGCTTGAGCCAACATGCTGAATCTTTAGGAATAGATGGAGCCCAATGATTAACAGTAGGATATATATGTAATTTGCATTCACTGCTTATAATCAATTTATTTTATTGTCAAGCAGCTTACTTTATAGTTTTGCAGGTTAACTTTATGCAGAAGACTGATGGGAGGTGACCCATAGTTTTCTATTTTACTTACTATCTTTTTTTCTGTTCAATTGTGTCTAGTTCTCAGAGATTGCCTGGACAAATTCCTGTAGTTTTCTTGGCAACGTTGTTCAGAAGTGATTTGCAGTTGCCTCCTTTCTAGAACTGAGAGAAAATGACTAGCCCAAAGTAATCCAGCTGGCTTTGTGGCTAAGGATGGAATGATTTATGAGTAATTTATATACACTGAGATGGAAAATTGGGGTGAGGAGGAATCTAAAAAGAATGGAAAATGAAAATGCACTTGTTAGATATGATGACTTCAGTATTTTATGCAGAATTTATGGGGCTGGGAATGTTCAGTGAGAGCATTTACTATTTCCTCCCTTCCCATGCACTTGGACAGCTTCCTATTCTGTCCATCAGGTTCTCCATTGTGGGAGGAAGCATAGACTCCAAATTGACTGGGATTCGTCAGCAGCGATCACGTGATTAGTCGATGCAAATATAAAAGCTATCTCCTTCCCTGGATTACCCCAGTGTTTTCATCGACTCAGCTCGCTGATCACTGTTTGCCAGAGTCACCAGTCAATTTAG